>CM077079.1:88439429-88554027 GCA_039513925.1 Platanthera zijinensis
TTTATTTTATATTTTTATTTTTCATTCCCTAAAATACAATGCATGCATGTAGCCACCTCTCTCTCCTTCCATTTATTATCGTACATTGCATCCATGCCTCCTCTCTCCCCTTCATTTAATACAATGCATGAACCTCTCCACATATGTGGCCGGCCACCCCTATGTCTCCCTCATCTAGAACATTCCTCCCTCTCCTATAAAAGGAACCCCTCCCCCTTTGTTTGAAGTTAAGTAGTTTTTGAGTTTAAAGTAGTTTATGTCTTGGTAGAAGTAGAGTGCTAGTTCATTTCTTCTTCCTTCATTGTTGTAATAGTCTTTTTTTAGTGCAAGATTATCTTGTCTTTTTAGTATTATTATTTTGTACCCCTTTTTCTATTAATGCAAATGAAATTTCTTTTTCTTATTGTTGTTATTTCTCTTTCAATCATGCGTAGCTAAATAGTTTTTGTGCCCGATCATGAGGATCTTTGCAATAGAATAATATCTTTCATTTTATGTTTGCATTTTGTATTTTTCTATTTTGATCCTTCCTTGAATTATTTTGTATCGACTCCGTATTTCTAGTATACGGTAGTAGATTCCGATCTCATATTTGAGTAGCCGAGAGGCTCGTGAATATGAAAGATCACTCAAGGAAGGAAGGAGTTGAACGCACCCCTAGAGATAGGATGACGTAAATCCTCCGGATTGGAGTCAAATCCAATAGTGCGGGTCACCTCGATAATGCGACTTTAGGCCTTTTTGACTTGAAAGAGATTTCGGTCAAAACGTCTATAAGTTAGGGGATTTAATGCTCTAGCAAGATTACTTCCTAATATCGGATCCGTCACGGTCTTAATAGATTTACAAATGCTAAACTAATTTATTCCGTTATTTTATTTCAAGGTGAATCGTCGATCGAGCACTTTTCTCGTAATAGTTTATTTTCTCTTTTTAACTTAGTTTATTTTCATTTTCGAAACTCATTAATCGTTCGGTAGGATAATCGATTCATTGTGAGTAATAGTATTTGCCTGCCCCGAGTTTTTATACGACCTTTATATTTTTCATATCCTATGCTATATTTCGATAGGTACACTTGCCTTAATCGAGTATAGATTGGAGAATACGATTTTCTCTATCAAGTTTTTGGCGCCGTTGCCGGGGATTTTTTTTGGCAATATTAAGAAAGCTTCGAGTTTATTACTTCTACTAAAATTTAAAAATTCAAAAAAAATAATTTATTATTATTATTATATAATCCACCCACCTCATCTTATTTCTACCCAACCTAAAATCTCTCGAAAAGGGTAAGGGGCTTTAAGCGCCACCATTTTACCTAGTACCTTGCGAACCCTTCACCGGGTATCCCTTGGGAAGTTCGAGAGTCAATCCACTAAAAAATCTATTTTCAAAAAAAAATTTAAAAATATCTAAAAAATAAACAAATCAAAAAAATTAATTTTTCTTTTTCTTCTTTGTAACAGTTTTTTTAATGGAATCATCTTATTTTTGCGCTTTTTGCGGGTCGCCCGACCACTTCTATTCGGAATGTATTTCGGGAGCCCCTCCCTCTTTTGATTTCAATTTTTCTGGAGTGGGTCAAAGTGGCCAATTTGACCCGTACTCTAATTTTTATCCATCTTGGGAGGCGGGGAACCCGATTTATTTTTCGCATGATTTTGCCCCGCAAAGCGCCGCGCCTCCTACTTTTAATTTTAATTCTATCGATAATGGGTATCTTGAATTGCAAACTTCTATTGATAATATTAGTTTGTATTTCAAGACCATTATGGATTGTCTTTCTCGTGAGGCCGCATCTTTTTCTTCGTCTTCTTCTTCGTCGCCTCCTATTTCTTCATGTAATGAGTCACCGGATATCCCGGCTTGTCTTTTTCCTCTCGAGGAGGATAATTATTCGGATATCCCGGATTGTTTCCTTCCTCCTTTGGAAGACGCCTCTATGGATATTCCGGTGTGCTTCTTACCCGTTGAGGATGACGAGACGTCTCTTATTTCTCCATCTGAAGACGTTGGTGATTCCATTATGCTTTCAAATTTAACTGTTCCAAATTTTTCTAGTTTTAGCGAGTCTTTTTCTTCTTCTTCTTTTATTTTAGAAAATTCTTCTTTAGTCCTCTCTACTCCTTCTTCTCCCGAAATTTCACAAGACTCTCCTTCTCCTTGTGAAATTTCCTTTGATGAAAATTCTTTTTCTCCTTCTTTTATTCCTCTTTCTATTTTTTCTTCTTTTTATTCTCCTTCTTTTGACGACCCCTTCTTTCCCGTTTTACATATGGCGGAGTTCTTCTATAACTCTGTCCGTTCTTTTATGGGCGTCAATCCTTTGAAGATTTCACCGCATGTCGGTGCAATTCTTCATTTCTTCTTTTTTTTAGTTTACTCTCCTAAGCGCATACTTAGGGAGTTACATCTTCATTTTAGTTTTTATTTTCCCTTTAGCTAACAAATAACGTCGGGCTCAGACGACGTTAAACAAAGAGCGCTCTTGGGAGGCACCCCTTGCTTATCCTTTTTGTCTTTCTTTTTGTTTATTTTGTTTTGCAGGAATAAAACCCCCGGCGGTTCGTTTGGCTCCATCATTTCATCTCTTCCTTGGCCCGAGCCGGTGTCCAGCTCAAGCATGGGGGAGCGACATCTGCATTCGGCCTTACGACTCCGGGAAGTCGTTTTCTTTTTTTTTCTTTACTTTATTGTATCCCCCTCCCCTTTCTTCTTCCTTTTTTCTTTCTTGTTTTTATTTTTCATTGAGGGCAATGAAAGGTTTAAGCATGGGGGAGGGTTTTGTTGTTTTCTTTCTTTTCAAAAAAAAATAATAAAAATGTTTAGTATAGTTTTATTAAGTTCTTTTTAGTAATGCTTTTATTTATACCTTATCAAAAATCCAAAAAATTAGAAAAATCAAAAATTCCAAAAAAAGATAATATTTCAAAACCCAAAAAAAATGAAAAAATTTCAAAAATAAAATAAAATAATAAATCTCATGCTTAGCTTTTTGTTATTTTAGAACTTTAGTTTGAGTTAGTTTATAAGCATTTTTTATTGGCTAATCTTTATTTCATCATATTTAGTTAAATTTAACTTTTAGTGATTTTGTTTTGAGAATCATCTTATGGTTTAATTTGCTTAGAGTAATTTATTTAACACTTTTTCTCTTTTATTTTAAATAGTTTCAATTTTGTAGTAATTTGGCTAAACAATTTTGGATTTTAATTATTCTTACTTCATGCTTTTAGATTCTTAGGAAATCTCAATCTACTAGTAGTTGCTCTCTAGTGTTTTAGTTTATTTTCTAAAATTTTGTTTAAACCCATCATTTTTTCTTTTATTGTTAGATCATATGTCATGAGAATAAGAGGATAAAATTCATTATTCCTTGGTAAACATATGCAACCAAAAAAAATGAAGAGAGGAATTAAAAAGTTCATATATGTCGGGGGAAGTGATAGGATGTTAGTCTATCATTTTCTGGTATTACATATATATTATTTAAAAAAACAAAATTGTGTGGGGTGTGAAAAAAAAATGATGATCACCTCCAATCAAAGACCTCTTCATGTTAATTTCCTCCCTAAAACCCCTTAGCCAATATCATTGTCTTAGTTTTTAAATTAAAATATGTGGAGAGCATAAGTAGTAGGTAGTCTTCTTCCTTAAGTTTCTTTTAAGTTAAGGTTTTTATAATTTCAATCCAACCCTGTTTGCACTTTACTAAATTTCGAATGCTAGTTAATTTATTAGAGAATTTTTGGCTAAATTCTTCTCTCTTGTCACTTTAATTTCATAATTTAGGACTTGATTCTTAAATCCCTACACTTTATTTTTGGCTAGATGTTGGTGTTAATAAATTTTTAGTTTAATTGAAAATTTTATAATGTCTTATAAATATTTCTCTTTCTTTTGCTCTGGAATAGCAAAAGCCTAAGCATTGAGGTGTTTGATGACTACTTTTTAGTCATCGTTTTTGATATAATTTAGTAGCCTAAATACCTAAGTTTATTTATAGTTTATGCTCGTTATTTCATGTTTTAATATCTTTCTATAATATATTATAGTTACTAGTTTTATTATAATTTTATTGTGTTGTCGCTATTTTATTTTATGTTATTTTATTATATGTATTTTTATTATTATACTTGTTATGTATTATGTTTCATATTTGTCTAATTTTAATATCAAGTTATAAATGTTTTATGTGTTATGTTATGTGATAGGTTATGTTTTATTTTTATATTTTTTATTCATGTTATGTTATAATTAACTAATGTATGTTTTATTTTTTGTATTTTGTAGGTTGGCCGGCCACCCATCAATCCTCCAAGTGCATGGACGAGCCTTGTCCAAGCCCCTCCCTCAAGTGCAGTCCACATGTTCTTCACCAAGCAGCCCTACCCGAGCCCAAGCATGCAGCCCTTCATGATGGAGCAGCCCAGAAGCCTCTACCCGAGCCCTACATGATGCAAGCACTATTGGCCGAGCCCACATGTCCTTCAGCATGCAGCCCTTCATGATGGAGCAGCCCACAAGCCTTTACCCGAGCCCTCTCTCCCTCATAAAGCCCACACAAAGCAGCCCATTATGAATCCCTTGCATTGGCTGGCCACATACATGCATGCATACACCTTGCCACCTTCCTCTCTCTCTCCATATTTAATATATTTTATTCATGCACCTCCACATTCATTCTCTCTCCCTTCTACACACTTCCATTCATCCCCCCTTCTTTATTTTATATTTTTATTTTTCATTCCCTAAAATACAATGCATGCATGTAGCCACCTCTCTCTCCTTCCATTTATTATCATACATTGCATCCATGCCTCCTCTCTCCCCTTCATTTAATACAATGCATGAACCTCTCCACATATGTGGCCGGCCACCCCTATGTCTCCCTCATCTAGAACATTCCTCCCTCTTCTATAAAAGGAACCCCTCCCCCTTTGTTTGAAGTTAAGTAGTTTTTGAGTTTAAAGTAGTTTATGTCTTGGTAGAAGTAGAGTGCTAGTTCATTTCTTCTTCCTTCATTGTTGTAATAGTCTTTTTTTAGTGCAAGATTATCTTGTCTTTTTAGTATTATTATTTTGTACCCCTTTTTCTATTAATGCAAATGAAATTTCTTTTTCTTATTGTTGTTATTTCTCTTTCAATCATGCGTAGCTAAATTGTTTTTGTGCCCGATCACGAGGATCTTTGCAATAGAATAATATCTTTCATTTTATGTTTGCATTTTGTATTTTTCTATTTTGATCATTCCTTGAATTATTTTGTATCGACTCCGTATTTCTAGTATACGGTAGTAGATTCCGATCTCATATTTGAGTAGCCGAGAGGCTCGTGAATATGAAAGATCACTTAAGGAAGGAAGGAGTTGAACGCACTCCTAGAGATAGGATGACGTAAATCCTCTGGATTGGAGTCAAATCCAATAGTGCGGGTCACCTCGATAATGCGACTTTAGGCCTTTTTGACTTGAAAGAGATTTCGTTCAAAACGTCTATAAGTTAGGGGATTTAATGCTCTAGCGAGAATACTTCCTAATATCGGATCCGTCACGGTCTTAATAGATTTACAAATGCTAAACTAATTTATTCCGTTATTTTATTTCAAGGTGAATCGTCGATCGAGCACTTTTCTCGTAATAGTTTATTTTCTCTTTTTAACTTAGTTTATTTTCATTTTCAAAACTCATTAATCATTCGGTAGGATAATCGATTCGTTGTGAGTAATAGTACTTGCCTGCCCCGAGTTTTTATACGACCTTGATATTTTTCATATCCTAAGCTATATTTCGATAGGTACACTTGCCTTAATCGAGTATAGATTGGAGAATACGATTTTCTCTATCAAGGTGTCACCGCAAAACGGCGGTTCTGGGCCTAAGACCCCGGTTATTAAAAAGAAAAAAAATGGGGTCTCACAAGTGGTATCAGAGGAAACCTCGATCAGAAGAGTAGCAGTCCACTAACCCTGGGTCATCCCCGCTCGAGTTTAGTTTGGGGACAAATTAAGTAGCGGAAGCTTGGTGTGCCCATGTGTTGATCACATGTAATTGTCTACTGTTAATTAGGCTTCTATTCCGGCTCCGCAGCCAAACCCGGGGGCAAACTGGCTGAGCATCTTCTGAGGACTCTCACCCCCATCCTACCTAAGGACAGAGTCAGCTATCCGGACAGAAGAATGGTTGGACATCATGTACGAAATGTTGATAGGGATACGTGCCCCTGAGAGGAGAGAGTGCCATTGGTGATCTCTTGCTTGGAGTCTCATGCCAAGAGATGGTGGAAGACGTCACTGGACACGAGCTTTACGGATATGGAGATTGCATAGATTACTTGGGGGGAGTTCAAGGCCACGTTACTTGAGCATTTTGTTCCACAGTAGGCTAAGGATGAGCTAGAGGACAGGTTTTTACAGCTGAAGCAGGGCAACCAGACAGTGGTGGAGTACCACCGAGAGTTCAACCACCTAGACCAGTTTGCGGACTCGTATGAGTTAGACGAGGATGGATATATCAAGAGATTCTACAAGGGCCTCCGAGAGGAGTTGAGGGATGCTCTGAGGTTTGTATCCGATGAGCCGATTTCCGGGATACTGGAGATGGCTAAAAGGATAGAGGCTGATTGGCAAGCTACTCGGGGTTGGAAACGGCCAACGGAGGATCAAGGTCGAGGAGCAAGGAACGATCAAAGACGAGCCCGTATCACTGACAGGAGAAGGTTCCAGGACCAGCCTCGTTAAGAGGCAAGACAGGAAACAAGGGAGCCAGTGGTGGTTGCTCCACCACCTCTTCAAACACGGGAGGGCAAGAGACCCGGGGGAATGACATATCCCCCGCCAGAGTGCTTCCACTACCATCAGGTTGGGCACATCTGCAGAAAATGTACTATGAGAGTGGTGCCCCCACCAGCACCACCGGCTACCCAGCCAGCGCAGTATTTTGGAGGACAAGGACGTGGCCGAGGACGAGGATACCGGGGTAGGGATCGTAGACAAGAAAGGGAGCAGGTGTATGCTTTGGACCTAGCGCAGCCTCGGAACCCAGAGCAGTTCATAGTAGGAACGCCAAGATGTTTAATGGTTTAAATAGAATTCACTTTCTCAGTTGTTAAATTTTGTAGAACTGCACTAGATAAGAAAAAATAGGAAAGAAAAACTCATTATAGAATCCTAAGACATTTAACCACCTAAGGTATAGTCTTTATCAGCGGCAAGCCTGCCCGCACGCTTTTCGATACCGGAGCTTCTCACTCCTTCGTGTCGGAGACGTTCGTAGAAGGATTGTGTTGGAACCCTTATTTTGATTTGAGTTCAGTCCTCTCTTTCTGTCTCTTGACCCAAGATTTATCTATGGTCAAAGGTTAGTTAATAGTTTAGATTCTCTAGTTGTGTAGAATTGCTTTTCCAGATAAATATTTGGTTAAGTAGTTTTTCGTTCGACTATAGTCGAACGTCGCTCGACTATCGTCTATCGGCTGATCGACGATCGTCTATCAGTTGGTCGACGTTCTATCTGTGTTGCTTTGATAGCTCGACTATCTGTTGATAGGTCGACTATCTGTTTGCTTTGATAGTTCGACTATCTGTCCTGATAGTTCAACTATCTGATAGCTCGACTATCTGTTGATAGGTCGACTATCTGCTTGCTTTGATAGTTAGAATATCTGTCCTGATAGTTCAACTATCTGATAGCTCGACTATCTGTTGATAGATCGACTATCTGTGTTGCTTTGATAGCTCGATTATCTGTTGATAGGTCGACTATCTATTTGCTTTGATAGTTCGACTATCTGTCCTAATAGTTCAACTATCTGATAGCTCGACTATCTGTTGATAGGTCGACTATCTGCTTGCTTTGATAGTTCGACTATCTGTCCTGATAGTTTAACTATCTGATAGCTCGACTATCTGTTGATAGATCGACTATATGTGTTGCTTTGATAGTTCGACTATCTGTTGATAGATCGACTATCTGTTGATAGATCGACTATCTGCTTGGATAGTTCAACTATCTGATAGTTCGACTATCTGTTGATAGGTCGACTATCTGTTTTGTTTTGATAGGTCGACTATCTGTTGATAGGTCGACTATCTGTTTTCTGTGATAGGTCGACTATCTGCTTGATAGGTCGACTATCAGTTTTTGTTTGGTAGTTCGACTATCTGTCCGGATAGATCGACTATCTGATAGCTCGACTATCTGTTCTGATAGGTCGACTATCTGCTGAGGAAGTTCGACTATCTTCTTTGATAGTTCGACTATCTGGATCGTTCGACTATCTGTCCGATAGGTCGACGATCTCCGTGCATCGGTCGACGATCTTCGAGGGTCGTTCGACGTTTTGCTGTATGTTTTAAATAGCTTTTGTCGTCTTCTGTGATGTGACTTATTTCATAATTATTTTGGCATATTTTATAAAAGATTATCTGAGTAAATTGTGATAACACTTCCATGCAATATCTATTCTATTCTTTATGCATGAGCTAATCTTTTCTGATAAAGTTGTTTGTCTTATAGCTGAGATATGATTTCTGTCAGGCTGTCCTTTATAGCCGTTAGACTCAAAAAGTCTTCCTTGGCTGTAAAGAGTCGTTTTTGATGTGACTTTCTCTTATATTATTTCATCAGAAGTATTTGCAGCTTCTTAGAAAGCTTTATCATTTTATAGGATATTTGCCTGCAGTATTTTGTTTTGCTTTATGCTTTTTGCATCCCAGCTTGCAGAGTTCAGTAAAAGACAAGATTCAAACTCAATTAGAGCCGTTGCTGCTGCTGATATATAAAGACTTCTTTGAAGAAAGAAATCAACTAGTTCTCAGATAAAAATTCATTCAGCAAGCCTACAGCAAGATCAAGTTTACTGCTCTCAGCAATCTTCACTCAACTGAGAAGTGTTAGCTCTTCTGCTCTTCTTCAACCTGAGTTCTCCTGGTTCCAGGATGTTCTGACTCAGAGATCTTTTGAAGAAGAAGAAGATAGCTGCTAGAAGATTTTCAGTTCTTATTTTATATCTTCTTGTAGTTCTTCCTTCAGTATTTACTGAAGTGTTTTTGCACTGAAGCAAGACTTCACCTGGACGTTCTTTGAGCCAGGGGGAGCCTTGATTCTTTTAGAGCTTTCTAGCTCAGTGCAAGTTATTGTGTTTCTCTAATCTATTGCAAAATAGAGAAGACACCTTAACCTCCTTTCCCCCTCCTGTACAGGGTTATTACTCCCTTCAAAAGTATCCTTTGGTGGCAGGGCACCTGATCAAAAACCTGTGTTGGTTTTTAGAAACCTGATCAAAAGTCTAAAGGGTTTCTTGATCTACCTGAAGCATATCTTGTTGGTGGCAGGGCACCTGATCAAAAACCTGAGTGGATGCCTACCTTATTTGTAGAAGAGTGGACGTACCCAAGTTGTTTGGGGAACCACTATAAATTCCTTGTGTCGTCTGGATTGCTTTAGTTAATTACTTGCATTGTGGCTGTGATTAGATCTTAACTAGGTTTGCTAGTTGCTGTTTAGGTTTCCTAGCCTTAACTGTAATTACAGGTGGCTGCCTTTTTGTGCACAACACTTGTGTTAGGCTCTAAGGTTTAATCTCAAATATCTATAACTTTCATTCCGCATTTAACTCCAAGGGAGTTGAGTAGAAAGTCAACTTTGCTAGTGCAATTTTTGATTACTCTATTCACCCCCCCCCCCCCCCCTCTAGAGTAGTATCTATCCCTTCTCTTTCAATTGGTATCAGAGGGAGGTTGACTGACTGTATAGGCTAACACCTAAGTCACAAGATCCTGATAGATACCAAAGTTTATAGATATTCACTTTCACTATCATGGCCCAGTTCAAGGATTATTCTAGCACCAGACCTCCAGCATGTAACTTAGCTAAGTTTGGCATCTGGAAGGCAAGGATCAAATTATATATGAATTCTATTGATGAAAGTATTTTTGCTTCTATTTTGACAGGACCACCAAGAGCACCTGCTGCTGCTACTGCCTCATCATCATCTGATATGAGTGCAGTGCCTCCTCCAGACTACAATGATGAGTACAAAAAGGCAAAGATAGCAGATGCCAAGGCAATGAACATTCTGGCTCAGACAATGTCTGATGAAGTATTCTAGAAGGTTGCTGACTGCTCCTCAGCAAAAGCTATGTTGGATACACTGAACCAGATTGTAGCTGGTTCAGCTGATGAAAGGAAGGACAGGAGGTCCAACCTTATCTCACAGTATGAGAATTTCAAGAAAACTGATGCTGAATCAGTTGAAGCTATGTACACAAGGCTCAGCTCAATCATCAATGAGCTGAGGACCCTTGACAAGGATATTTCATTGACAGAGGTCAATGATAAGATTCTTATGTGCTTCCCTAGCACATGGGATCTGAGGATCTGGCCTATCAAGGAATCCAGAAGCACAAATGAAATCTCAACAGAAGCCCTTCTCGGCAAGCTCAAGTCTTTTGAGCAAGTGCTGAAGTCCAGGGAAGCTGAAGCTGAAGCAAAGACCCCAACTCCTACAAGAAAAGAGCAAACCCTTGCTCTTAAAGCTGCTGACACTTCTGAAGGCAGCCAGTCCAATGAGGAACTAATGGCAATATTTGCCAAAAGGTTTCTCAAGATGGGAAGGAAGGAATTCAGAAAGAAATCTTCAAAGTATGAAGATAAACCAAGGTATGATCGCACCCCTTCTAAAAAGAAATAATCTGCTATGGTTGCAGGAAGCCTTGACATATCCTTCCAGATTGTCCAGAGGAAAAGAACAAAGATAAAGGAAAGACAAGGATCAGCACAGGAAGCACTCCAAGCCATCCTCCTACAAGAACAAAAAGAAGGAGAGAGGCTTTGTTGCTGAAACCTGGAGTGATTCTGATGAGGAATCCTCTTCCTCAAGCTCCAGTGAGGATGAAGAAGAAAATAAGGCAAAGGAAGTTTGCTTGATGGCAATTGATGCCTGCAACAATCACTCAGCTATAGAGAATTCAGATTCTGATGAAGAGATGCCAACAGAAGATGAGGTATTATCTTCTTATGATTTCACTTCTGCAGAATTTAGATTAGAATTTAAATCTTTATGTTTAGATTTAATTAGTTCTGAAAAAGAGATTAAAGAACTTAGGCATAGGCTAGCTGAATCAGAAATCATATCTATTGAAAACATCAAGTTAAAGGAAGATCTCACTAATTCTAGTGAAGAAATTAAATTTCTTAAGAATGAGTTAGCTAAATCCAAAAGGTTAGAAGAATCTCTAAACGGTAGAAGCCTTAAGTTGCTTGAAATAACCAGCATGTCTAACACTAGGACAGGCAATAACAAATTAGGCTTAGGAGCTTCTTCTAGTGAGCCCCCAATCATTCTTAAAAATCAACTTTCAACTCCAGTGAATTTTATTTCATCTAGTGGAATAAAGAACACTGAGCAAGTCAATCAAGTAAATAGAGCTTTAAATAAAGCTAAAAGAGAGAAAAGAAAACAGAAATTTAAGGAATTACAAAAAACGTCGAACGCTGCTCGACGATCGCAGGCTCAGTGGTCGAACGAAGCTCGACGATCTGAGCATCTATCGTCGAATGTCGATCGACGATCGCAAGCTCAGTGGTCGAACGGAGATCGACGATCTGAGCAGCCATCGTCGAACGGTGGTCGACGTTTCCAATATGAATTTCAAAATTACACCCAGAACTTTAGAAACCCGAATATGAATAGAAACCCTAGGTTCATTGACCCATCATCTGCATGGAGAATCCCACCTAGGAGATCTTACCCATTAGGTTATCACCCTCAGCCTGCTTATTCATTTATTTCCAGTTTTTCTTATGTGAAAAACAAGGGACCCAAGGTTACCTGGGCCCACAATGTTTAAATTGATTTATTTGCAGGTGAAGACCTATCCTATCACTCAAAATAAGTGGTATTTGGATAGTGGTTGCTCCAAGCATATGACAGGAAATAAAGAACATCTGTCAAAGTTCAAAGCAAAGCTTGGCCCAAAGGTAATCTTTGGAGATTCAAGCTGTGGTCAAACTGAAGGCTATGGCAGGATGACAATTGGAGCTGTAACATTCAAGAGAATTGCTTATGTGACTGGACTGAAGCACAATTTAATTTCAGTAAGTCAGTTATGTGATGCTGGATACCAGGTATCATTCTCTAACTCTCTTTGTAATATTACTTTAAATAATAGTGTTGTATTGGTAGGCATTAGACAAGGTAACATTTATTTAGTAGATTTTAATTCAACTGATTCTGAAATCTGCCTGTTTAATGAAGTAACTAATAATAATACTCTATGGCATAAAAGCTTAGCCATGTTAACCTCAAGAATATATCTAGGTTATCTAAACACAACCTTGTTAGAGGCTTACCTTCTTGCCCCTACAAGAAGGAGAGCCTATGCAAGGCTTGTCAACTAGGCAAGCAAACCAAGAACTCTTTTAAATCAGTAAATAAAAGTGATTCTCCTAGAATCCTGTATTTATTACATTTGGACCTATTTGACCCAATAAATGTACAGAGTTTAGGAGGGAAGTATTACACCCTAGTCATTGTAGATGACTTCTCCAGGTTCACTTGGGTGTTCTTTTTGAGAACTAAGACTGATAACTTCAATGCCCTTACAGACTTTCTATTATGTGTGCAGACTGAGTACTCTACTCATGTGGCCTTGATCAGAAGTGATCATGGTACTGAGTTTGACTCTCTTCTCATGCAAGAATTCTGTGAGAGAGAAGGTATCAAACATAGCTTCTCAGCTCCTAGAACTCCCCAACAAAATGGGGTAGTTGAAAGGAAGAACAGAACACTAATTGAAGCTGCTAGCACATTGTTGGCAGATGCTAATATGCCTCTTTCCTATTGGGCAGAAGCTGTTAGTACAACTAACTATGTCTTGAATAGAAGTCTGATACACAAGCTTAAGTGTAAAACTCCTTATGAGTTACTTAAAGGAAAGAAACCTAAAATAAATTATTTTAGAGTTTTTGGTTGTGTTGTTTATATTCATAATAACAATACAGAATATCTTAGAAAATTTGAAGCAAAAGCTTCAATGGGAATTTTTCTTGGATATTCCCAAGTAAGCAAAGCTTATAGGGTATTTAATAAATCATCTTCTAAAATTGAAGAGTCTGTTCATGTGTCCTTTGATGAATCCCAAATGTTTTACAAGGAGAAGGAAACTTCCCCTTCCTCAAGTTCATTACAGGTACAAGATTCTTCCAAAGATGTCACTCAAGATATCCTCCATCTCTCAACTCTTCATATCACTGAATCAGACAGTGATGAAGACATTGCAGAAGTTGTTGTTGTTCCACCAATAATAGATCAAATTCCTCCTGAGGAAATAATCCCAACTATTGCTGAAGTTCACATCCCACCTGCTGATGTTGTCACACTTAGAGATCACCCTACATCTCAAGTGATAGGAGACATATCAGCTGGTGTTCAAACAAGACATCAGTTAAGACAGGATGTGATGCATGCTTGTTTCCTCTCTCACAGATTGAGCCCCTCACCATCAAAGATGCTGAGCTAGATCCCCATTGGATCATTGCTATGCAAGAGGAACTCAATCAGTTTGAGAGATGTAAAGTATGGACTTTGGTTCCAAGACCTAAAGGCCAACTGATCATAGGCACCAAGTGGGTGTATAGAAACAAGTTGGATGCAAATGGCATCATTGTAAGGAATAAAGCTAGGCTTGTAGCTCAGGGCTACAGACAGGAGGAAGGTATAGATTATGACCAAACCTTTGCTCCTGTTGCAAGGCTAGAGGCAATAAGGATCTTCTTAGCCTATGCAGCCTACATGAAGTTTAAAGTTTTTCAAATGGATGTCAAAAGTGCTTTTCTTAATGGTGAGCTAAAGGAAGAGGTGTTTGTTGAACAACCACCTGGTTTTGTTTCTTCAACTCAGCCCTCACATGTATTCAAGTTGCAGAAAGCTCTTTATGGACTAAAGCAAGCTCCCAGAGCCTGGTATAAGACTTTAGCTAGTTTCCTGTTAGAGCACAACTTTACTAGGGGAGTAGTTGATAGAACCCTCTTCGTCAAGCACCACAAGGACACAATCCTGTTAGTTCAAGTGTATGTGGATGACATTATTTTTGGTTCCACTGATCCCAAACTGTGCAAAAAGTTTTCTAACTTGATGCATTCCAAGTTTGAGATGAGTAGTATGGGTGAGCTGTCTTACTTTCTTGGTCTCCAAGTAAAGCAAGATGCTGATGGCATCTTCATCTCCCAATCCAAATATGCCAAGGAATTGGTAAAGAAGTTTGGGATGGCAGATGCTTCAGCAATGCATACACCTATGGCTACTAATGTAGTTATTGATTCTGATGATCAGGGAAAGCCTATTAATCAAAAGAATTATAGGGCCATTGTTGGATCCCTATTGTATTTAACTGCAAGTAGGCCAGACATAATGTTTGCTACATGCCTTTGTGCTAGATTCCAGGTCAACCCCAAGGAATCTCATCTGATTCTTCTCAAGAGAATCTTGAGATACCTGAAGGGATGTCCAAATCTAGGACTTTGGTACCCAGCTGAGTCAGAATTTGAATTAATTGGATATTCTGATTCTGATTATGCTGGTTGTCGAGTTGACAGGAAAAGTACCTCAGGAACTTGTCAGTTCCTGGGAGAGAGATTGGTCTCTTGGTTCTGTAAGAAGCAGGCCTCTGTATCAACTTCAACTGCAGAAGCTGAATATATAGCAGCTGCTAGTTGTTGTTCACAGATCCTGTGGATACAAAATCAGCTTTTGGATTATGGGTACTCACACAAGAACACTAAAATCATGTGTGACAGTACAAGTGCTATCTCCATTGCACAAAATCCAGTGCACCACTCTAGAACGAAGCACATTGAGAATAGACACCATTTCCTGAGAGATTGTGTGGAAAAGAACAAGACCAGCCTTGAGTTCATATCCACAGACCTTCAGAGAGGTGATATATTCACCAAGCCCTTAGATGAACAGAAGCATCTGTTCTTTTTAGTTCAACTAGGCATGATTAATGGACGAGACTAAGTGTGACGTCTGCCTTGTTGAAATCTGTTCGAAGATAGTCGAACGACGTTCGACGATAGTCGAGCGGAGCAAGCCTATCGTCGACCTATGGTTGATGATGGCTTATCTGCTTGAAGATCGTCGACCGGCGTTCGAAGATCGTCGAACAGGTTGAGCTTATCGTCGATCTATGGTTGACGACAGCTTGCTGTTTGTGAAGACAGAAATAGTCGAACGATTGATTGACTACTCTACTTCAGGACCGATCGTCGAACGACCGTTCGACCATCGTCTCCAGTATCTTTTAAATAGATCGACGATCGCTGTTTTAATATAAAGCCGATGGTCGACCTAGGTTAAAAGATAGTTGCTCTTATCGTCGACGGAGAGCGTCTTTTCGCATTCCGTCTTCCCGCTTGCTCTTTGTCTTGCTCTCTGTCTTGCGCTCCGTCCTCGCCATCTCTCCCTCGACTTCTACAGCGTTTTCGATGGCGATTGCTCCAGCACTTCTTGCAGTAGTAAAGTTTGATGCCGGTTTCAGCGTTGATTTCGACGCCTTCAGCTGCTGCGAACCAGGGATAGTGGAGATTCTGAATCTGTGCAGAGATCAAGGATTAGAGAAACTCATGTCTTACAAGAATAAAGATAAACACTCAAGAGATCAAAGAATGGGCTTTCACTTCATCTTCTACTGATGATTCGATGACTGGAACAATTACCGGAGAAGAGGTAATATTGACTCCTACTATTCTGACTGAAATTTTTGGATTAATTAATGGTGAAGAAGAGTATGAGCAAGATGCTCCTAAATTCGGAAGGATGTTAACTGAGCTGGGACATGCCGAAGGCATTCCCTCCAAGCTGCTCAAAGTGAATTTCCCTTTTAAGATCAAGTTTCTTGCGGAAATTGTTGGAAAAGTGCTACTGGGAAAGCACTCAGCCCACGATAATATTACAAGGCAACAATTTGCACTAATGTGTGCAATTGTTAATAAGAAGCAGATAAATTGGGCTGGCATTATGTTTGATTTAATAAGGAAAAAGAATGGAAAGAAAGAGGTTACCCTAGGAAGGGTAGTTGGAATTTTTCTGAAGGAGAAATACCCTCACCTGCTTGTGTCAGCCGCCACCTCCATCAACGCAAGAAAGAAGATGGATCCATCGCTATTTGCCAAATGGAAAAGGACCTTCCTGAAGCCCGCTCCCGCAGGGGTTGCTCCAGTAACTTCTGAGAGCACCAGGACTGTCGCAGTCACTCCCCCCCTTCTAGCAGCTGGCTCAGCAAATTTATCTCTTCCATCTTCTTCATCAGCTTTGCCGTCTACTTCAGTTGAAGTTCCTTCAACTTCAATTGAAGTATGACATTCTGCTTCTCCTCCAGCTTCTCCTCTACCTCCTCATCTTGCTGGGATATCCCAACCCAGTTTTGATTTATTGGTGTCTGAGATTACCACTCCTCCTCAGTCACCAATTCCCTCTTCTGATCATCACCCTGCATCCACCCATGTATCTCCACATCATTCTCCAGCTCCATCTCCAGCTCCATCTCCAGTTCCATCTCCAGCACATTCTCCAGCTCATCTTGCATATACCATCACTGCTGCTCTTCCACCCTCTGAAATTCCTCCACCATCATCATCATCTTCTTTTGAAATTACTCCTGCATTTATATCTAGCATTGTGGAGTTAATTACCCCCTCAATCAAAATTATGATTGATGAGGCAATTGCTCCCCTTGCTTCTTCTATCTCATCTCTAACTGCTGCTATTCTGAAACTCTCTAAGTCTGCTGAGCCCTCTTCTTCTAGGGGCCTGGTTTCAGTCTCTACTGAAATCAGGCAGGGGGAGATGCTTGATGAAGACGTCTCTGAGCAGCCCTTGGCCTCTCCTCCAGCAGTTCATTTTGCAGTAGCAGAGAAAGCAATCGAAGATTCAGCTCCTCCTCCTCCTCTATCTGAATAGGAAATTTCTGATGCAGTTTTGAGATCTGAATTTATTGTTAAAGCTTGTTTAGAAGAGAGTTCTACTCCCTTGGTTGCCCTATACCTAGAAGGAATCATCACCTCCTTTCTAGATGAATTATGGGAGTTAGGACATGCTGTGATCGATTCTGAAGGTATTCCCTTTACTTGTTTTTTAGACTTGTTAACTGATATGCTAGTTTGGGAATATCTGGAAGGCATGATTAGATGTCATTTAGAACAATTTTATTCATAAAACTACAGATAAATTGGAAGAAATTCTAGAAGTTCAAGAACCTGTTATCCAACCTGCTCTAGAAGCTCAACCAGAACCAGAGGCTCAAATATCTGAAGTTGCTCAGCCTGAAGTACAAGCAGAACTGGTCACTTTGACAGTTTCTGAGATTCAAGAATCAGATGCAGATGCCCAGACTGAAAAATTCTACTGTATTGGATGATTCCCCAGGCTTGGATTTAGATGCTCTATTGGCACAGGATGCCATAGAAGAAGAAAGAGAAAGAGCTGCTAGAAAGGAAAAAGAAAGAGCTATAAAAGAGGCTATTGACCCATATGATATGCCTATCTCTTCAAATTCTGAAGATGAGATCGATTCTGATGAGTCTGCTGAGACTAAGAGAAAAAGAATTGCTAAGAAGAAAAGAAAAGCTGTTGCTCCTCCTCCTGCTAATCCAGACAATGATACACCATATTATATACTGAAAGGGATTTACCCAAAGTCAAAAGACTTCCAGCATTGGATGTTGTTTTCTAAGAACCAGCAAAAGCAAAGGAAAAAGTCTAAGAGGTATGACTCTCCTGTTCCCAGATGGAATCCTAGAGGTCCTCCTCCTCCACCTCCCGGTGCAGGAGCATCAGGAAATTTATCTTCTAAATCTGCCTCTCAATCTGAAAGATCAAATCCATCTCAACCTGCTCAAAGGAGAAGTTCGCAAGGATTCCAAGGTAAAAGCCAAACTGGCTATCAAAGACCTAATACTCAACCTTTTCCCCTCCTCCTTCTCCAAAGAAAAAAGTTTCATCTCCAAAGCCAGTTCATACTGAGAAAGATGTTCCAAAAGGTAAGTAATTTATTTTATCTGAAAATTCTAGCAAGAACTTTGCTAAGTCTACTCTCCTTTCTTATCTAGTTAATCAAGATAAAGAACCAGTTGACACTTCTTTTGAGATTGTTTATGAAAGCCCAGAGCTTGATCCTAACTTTAGGATGGCTCGTTTTCTTGAACTGGTTGGAGCAGCGCAAATAAGGAAATCAAAAGATGAAGGAAAGGACACTGCAGGATTAACCACAATGTCTAAATTCAGAAAGGAGGAGCTCGAAAAACTCCAGGTCAGACCTGAGATGTTTGATCCTTCAAAATATATGGAAAAGCATCCTGAGGCAGTGGTCCCAAGGACAACAGAACTGAAAATTATTGGAGAACAAGATTTGAAGCTATCGAAAAAAGAAGCTCTAGATCCTACAAGAAAGATTACTTTTGTTTCTAGTTCTTCTAATCCTGAATCTAACTCTGAAGCACCTTAATTATTCATTGATTGACAGTTAATTTCTTATCTGATTGATTGATGATATCTGCTTAGTTATTTCCCTTTATGCATTTTATTTTACTTTCAGTAATTAGGTTTGTATGCTTTAATTGTTGAGAGACTTAACTCAAATAGGGGGAGATTGTTGGAACCCTAGGTTTTGATTTGAGTTCAGTCCTCTCTTTCTGTCTCTTGACCCAAGATTTATCTATGGTCAAAGGTTAGTTGATAGTTTAGATTCTCTAGTTGTGTAGAATTGCTTTTCCAGATGAATATTTGGTTAAGTAGTTTTTCGTTCGACTATAGTCGAACGTCGCTCGACTATCGTCTATCGGCTGATCGACGATCGTCTATCAGTTGGTCGACGTTCTATCTGTGTTGCTTTGATAGCTCGACTATCTGTTGATAGGTCGACTATCTGTTTGCTTTGATAGTTCGACTATCTGTCCTGATAGTTCAACTATCTGATAGCTCGACTATCTGTTGATAGGTCGACTATCTGCTTGCTTTGATAGTTCGACTATCTGTCCTGATAATTCAACTATCTGATAGCTCGACTATCTGTTGATAGATCGACTATCTATGTTGCTTTGATAGCTCGACTATCTGTTGATAGGTCGACTATCTGTTTGCTTTGATAGTTCGACTATCTGTCCTGATAGTTCAAATATCTGATAGCTCGACTATCTGTTGATAGGTCGACTATCTGCTTGCTTTGATAGTTCGACTACCTGTCCTGATAGTTCAACTATCTGATAGCTCGACTATCTGTTGATAGATCGACTATCTGTGTTGCTTTGATTGTTCGACTATCTGTTGATAGGTCGACTATCTGTGTTGCTTTGATAGTTCAACTATCTGCTTGGATAGTTCAACTATCTTATAGTTCGACTATCTGTTGATAGGTCGACTATCTGTTTGTTTTGATAGGTCGACTATCTGTTGATAGGTCGACTATCTGTTTTCTGTGATAGGTCGACTATCTGCTTGATAGGTCGACTATCTGTTTTTGTTTGGTAGTTCGACTATCTGTCCGGATAGATCGACTATCTGATAGCTCGACTATCTGTTCTGATAGGTCGACTATCTGCTGAGGTAGTTCGACTATCTTCTTTGATAGTTCGACTATGTGGATCGTTCGACTAACTGTCCGATAGGTCGACGATCTCCGTGCGTCGGTCGACGATCTCCGAGGGTCGTTCGACGTTTTGCTGTATGTTTTAAATAGCTTTTGTCGTCTTCTGTGATGTGACTTATTTCATAATTATTTTGGCATATTTTATAAAAGATTATCTGAGTAAATTGTGATAACACTTCCATGCAATATCTATTCTATTCTTTATGCATGAGCTAATCTTTTCTGATAAAGTTGTTTGTCTTATAGCTGAGATATGATTTCTGCCAGGCTGTCCTTTATAGCCGTTAGACTCAAAAAGTCTTCCTTGGCTGTAAAGAGTCGTTTCTGATGTGACTTTCTCTTATATTATTTCATCAGAAGTATTTGCAGCTTCTTAGAAAGCTTTATCCTTTTATAGGATATTTGCCTGCAGTATTTTGTTTTGCTTTATGCTTTTTGCAGCCCAGCTTGCAGAGTTCAGTAAAAGACAAGATTCAAACTCAATTAGAGCCGTTGCTGCTGCTGATATATAAAGACTTCTTTGAAGAAAGAAATCAACTAGTTCTCAGATAAAAATTCATTCAGCAAGCCTACAGCAAGATCAAGTTTACTGCTCTCAGCAATCTTCACTCAACTGAGAAGTGTTAGCTCTTCTGCTCTTCTTCAACCTGAGTTCTCCTGGTTCCAGGAAGTTTTGACTCAGAGATCTTTTGAAGAAGAAGAAGAAGAAGATAGCTGCTAGAAGATTTTCATTTCATATTTTATATCTTCTTGTAGTTCTTCCTTCAGTATTTACTGAAGTGTTTTTGCACTGAAGCAAGACTTCACCTGGACGTTCTTTGAGCCAGGGGGAGCCTTGATTCTTTTAGAGCTTTCTAGCTCAGTGCAAGTTATTGTGCTTCTCTAATCAATTGCAAAATAGAGAAGACACCTTAACATCCTTTCCCCCTCCTGTACAAGGTTATTACTCCCTTCAAAAGTATCCCTTGGTGGCAGGGCACCTGATCAAAAACCTGTGTTGGTTTTTAGACACCTGATCAAAAGTCTAAAGGGTTTCTTGATCTACCTGAAGCAGATCTTGTTGGTGGCAGGGCACCTGATCAAAAACATGAGTGGACGTACCCAAGTTGTTTGGGGAACCACTATAAATTCCTTGTGTCGTCTGGATTGCTTTATTTAATTACTTGCATTGTGGCTGTGATTAGATCTTAACTAGGTTTGCTAGTTGCTGTTTAGGTTTCCTAGCCTTAACTGTAATTACAGTTGGCTGCCTTTTTGTGCACAACACTTGTGTTAGGCTCTAAGGTTTAATCTCAAATATCTATAATTTTCATTCCGCATTTAACTCCAAGGGAGTTGAGTAGAAAGTCAACTTTGCTAGTGCAATTTTTGATTACTCTATTCACCCCCCCCCCTCTAGAGTAGTTTCTATCCCTTCTCTTTCAGATTGGAAGGCGTGGTGCGATTCACGGGCTCGGTGATGAGGGTGCGACTACCCGATGGATCTGAACTCCTTACCTCGAACCACTGCAACATGGAGGTAGAAATCGGTGGAAAGGCGTTTGAGGCTCCAGCGACGCTTTTGAATTTGACGGACTATGACTTGATCTTGGGAATGGTATGGCTGCACTAGAACCATTCTCAGATTGATTGCCAAGCAAAGAGGATCATCGTGAGACACGGGGACTCTTTTATTATTATCGAAGGTATAAGACTTGCCTCCCGTATTCTCTTATCATCAGTTCAGGCCGTTAAGGCGCATCGATAGGGGGAGGAAGTTTATCAAGTTCTATTTGAGATGGCGGAGGTCAAGGAATATGTGTCAGACATTCCAGTAGTATGAGATTTTTTCGATGTTTTTTCAGAGAAGCTGCCAGGTCTACCTCCGCACCGGGAGAAGGATTTAAAGATACAACTTGTGTCGGGGGACAAGCCGGAATCTAGGGCCCCTTACAGGATGGCCCCAAAAGAGTTGATAGAGTTCCGAAGTCAGTTGTAGGAACTAGTAGAGGCAGGGTCTATATACCCGCAGGATGTCAGATTCGGGAAGACGTTATGGCAGAAGAGCATTATAGTAGATATTCTATACACCCGGGGATCACCAAGATGATTGCAGACTCAAAGAAGACGATGTTCTGGCGGGGGATGAAGAAGGATATTACATACTTCGTGACTCACTGCAAGGCATGCCAGCTGGTGAAGGAGGAGTGCAGAAACCCCACAGGATTGCTACAGCCACTCCCGTTGCCGGAGTGGAAATTTGAGGACATCGCGATTGATTTCATTCATGGCCTCCCCCGATCACGGACGGGAAATGATTTGATTTGGGTCATCGTCGACCGGGTGATGAAGGTGGCCAGATTCATACCGATCAGGAAGGATAACTCAATTGGGATACTAGTGCGGAGATTTGTAGAGAAGTTCATTCGTTACTTCGGGGTACCAAGGACGATCGTGCCGGATCGGGATTGTCGATTCACATCCAGGGAGTGGAGATCAATGCAGACTTACTTGGGTACATGACTGACCTTAAGCACAACATTTCATCCCCAGACGGATGGGCAGACGGAACGCACCAACCGGACATTGGAGGCCTCCTGTGGCTATGCATATTGGACCGTGGGGAACCTTGGGAGAAGCTCTTACCACTAGTCGAGATCTCCTATAACAACAGCTACCAGTCCAGCATAAGGATGGCTCCTTATGAAGCCTTATACGGAAGGAGATATAGGAATCCGCTTTCATGGATTCAGGATGAGGATCCGAAGGTGTTGGGATCAGATTTTGTCGAAGACACCGAGGCTCAGGTGAGACTGATACGGGACAGGATTCTAGAAGCGCAGAGCCGACAGGCTAAGTATTACGACGCCCGACACCGTCAGGTTAGAGTTTCAGGTGGGAGACCTGGTTTTCTTGAAGATCCGGCCCATGCACGGAGTTTCATGGGTGCGTGGTCGGAAGAAGAAACTCAGCCCTAGGTATATGGGCCCTTATAAGATTCTGGAGCGAATCGGGCCACTAGCCTACAGACTGAAGTTGCCACCGGAGCTGTCAGGTTTACACGACGTGTTCCATATTTCTTAGCTTAGGAGGGCTCTACTATGCCTGGAGCAGCAGATTTTGACCATCGAAGGGCCGATAGCTTCAGACCGGTTAGTTCACATGGAGCCGGTTAAAATCGATGACAGAGGAGTACGGATCTTGCGTCGCAAGAAGGTTCCATTGGTCAAAGTTATGTGGAGGAACCACGGCAAGGAGGAGCATACCTAGGAACCGCAGGACCTGATGTGACAAAACTACCCAGTGCTGTTCAGTCAGGTATGCCTCACGACTTCTTAAGACGTGCAATTTACTTTCTTTTTTGTCAAGTTCCCTTGTTACGGGTTATGTGACCTCTAAGGTGCCCAATCAACCCTACCAAACCCTACTTGGACTCTAGGGGAGGCCAAATGATCACTTATGACCCATTGGGGTCAACCCAAAAGGTCAAATTAGCTAGGGTCAACCCTAGTCTATGTTTAGGTCAACAAAGCCCAAATGGGCTAACAAAGGCTTAAGCCATTGTTTCCCGTAGGCTAACTTCATTTCTCATAATTATTATTAGTAGAATGGCTGCATATATCCTATGGGGTTTGACCGGTCAACTTGATGACTATGAGAGAGAAAGGGAGCTTCATTCTATGGTAATGGTGGAAAGAGAAAATAGGGGGAAGAGGAATGGTGTGGGGACCGGCCAAAGGAGGCCAACAGCCACCAATTATGGCTTCAATCAACTCCTCTAGGGGATAGGAGTTGATTCCAGCCATTTCCCGACCACCAAGGGGCAGTTTCAGCCCCCCTCCTCTCAACCCGAGCCATGCTTTAATTGCTTTGATGGGCATTGAAGAACCAGTCGCCCCCCTTCCCAATTGACCATTTAAACATCATAAGTGAGCTGAGGGGAGCGTTTTCAAACTCTTACATGGAAGGAGCAAGCCGCCCCACTGTGTTGTTGAAGAAGCCGAGCGCCGCCGCCATCAACCATGGTGTCCCGCCGCTCCTCTCTCGTTCAGGCCGCCGGAAAGGTCCTCCTCCACTCCTCTCCTCATGGGTAGATCTTAGGAATTGTTTAGGGCAAGGATCAGGCTCAATTGAGCCCGATCCAAGATTTCAAATCCATGAAAATCGGGAGAAAATTAACTTCCCGGGTTCGCCGGAACAGTCGTCTCCGGCGGCCGTGCCGCCGGCTGGGGTCGCCACCACCTCCATGAAGGTGGTGGGGTGGTGGCCGGCCGGGGAAGTGGCTGGGTGGCTGGGAAATCGGCCCACAAGCCGCTTAAGGACGGGACGATTTGGGCCGTCGGCTGGAGGAAGGAGATAACCCGATGCTGTCGGTTTAGATGCTTTAGGATTCGTGCAGAATAATTCAGGAATTTAATTATTTTGATTTCATATAACTCTGTCACACTATATGCAACATTTGGTATTTATTTTTAAAAATACTTAGGTTCATCTAATGGAAAAGTCACCAACATGAAATGTGTAGCCCTAAGGGTCTACTTTAATCCAAAATTGATTTGGACCAATTTGGACCTCTGGTTGGGCCAGAGTACGCATTTTGGTGGGACCTATACCTAGGGCTATCCTGAGATTCAATGGATGCCCACTTTTCATCCCTTGTCCAAATGAGCTGAAATTTAGTCAGGGGGTCTACCTTAGCTATACCTAGGGCCTATCCAAAATGGGAATTTTTGGAGAATATTTTTCTATAGTTTTTAGAAAAATTTAATAAAGCATGTATAAATTAATTAGGTGTCATAAAAACCTAAAAATCCCCCCAAATTTAGGTGGGTTGTCTTAGGGGGCATGTTAAGGCTCTGGTAAAAATTTCATCTCATCTGGAGATGTTTTGATTAGATTTTTATCCAACCCTAGGTTGACCCTTATAGGGTTAATTAGGTCAAAACACCCCCTTGGGGTTTTGAGTGGTCAAATTACCTCAATAGAGACTGAAATTTTGGTCACTAACTTTTTATGGTATGATACATCCTCTAATGGAATTTGGGGTGGTTTGGTGTAGTGTAGCCCTAGAACTCTAGGGTAGGCTGTTTTGTGGGATTTTTAGGGTTTGATGGTCATTGGGTCAAATGACCTTGGAATGACTTGAAAATTGGCTGAGAGGACCATTGGGTGTATATGGTCCTCTGGTTGAATTTTCATTGAATTTGAAAGTCTTTAACCCCCTCAAATCCCTAACCCTAGATTAGGGCACAAAGCCCAATAATTGGGTTTAGGCAATCAAAACACCTCACATTTACTTGAAACTTGGGCAGGATAATTAAGTGATAAGAAGTTCTCCTAAAAAAATTTTGGTGGAATTTTTAGAATAATGAAATCAATACTTCCTTTATAACCCTAGCAATGCCCATAAATTTTATGTTGCTTATTATGAAAATTATGTCCATTGAAAAGTTGTGAAATTTAGCATTTGGAAGTTTTACATCATGGTAGCCCCCTCTATATTTTTATTGAAAAATTTAAATGATTATTTTAGGTACTTGATTCATAAATTATGAATTATGGAATTTTGATCATAAATAGATGTGGAGCTTAATATTATTATAAAAATTATGAAATCTGGTCAGTGAGTGTTTAGAATCAATATGTAGGTTCTAGAAATTTTTCATAATTTTTTGGTAACTATTTACAGTACTTGCTTCAATAACCCAAGAGTATGGAAATACCAATGTAAAATTAAATTAGGAGTTCCTGTTCACTGGAAAATTAGGAGAATCCTTCTAGAGTGTTTTTATGCCATGATGATCTTACTGGATTTTTTCTATAATTGTTGGAACAATATTTCTTACCTTTGACTCATAAAATGGTATTATTAACCTTATGTTCTAAATTGTGATTTTGGGGCCTAAACCATTCTAAAAATTCATATATCTTGGATTTACTTTTGAATTGCTCTTTAATTTTTATCATGATTTTATGAAGTTTTATACATACCTGAAAATTGCACTTCATGTTCAATTGGTAGCCCTTAGAAGTTTTAAGGAAATTAATTAAATGCCAGATAAATTAGGAAGATTACAATTTTCTAGATTTAGTCTATTTGTGTCATGATAAGTCTCCAGTAAATAATTTAGAGCATTTGTATGATTTTCTAGATAATCTCTTATCCGGTTCGACATATAGCCTAGGTTGGTCTGCATATAGCAAATTGTTAAATGGCAATAGGACATGATCTGGGATAGTTGTTGGAGTTAGTCATTTTAGCTGGGTGGAATGATGTGGATGGTTTCACTATAGAGGGATAGAAAGAGTAGTGAGAAGTGGTTTGGCTAGAGTCTAAAGGTGTTCGGGTTCGACGAAAGATCGTCTTCCCCGAGGAGAGGAAGAGCCAAAATCACCCTAGGATTAGCCCACTGTAATATGAGAAGGGAATGGGTTAAGTGAATCAACCAATAACAATATGTGACTTGCGAAAGGGAATGATGGGCTTCAACTACCATCATAGTTCTTAGTGCCCTTTGAGAGCCCTTAACGTGGTATGTCGGGGGCAGTCCTGGGTTAACATAAACTGTATTAACAAACTGATAAGAGTAACTTAGTAATTAGGGTTTCATATTTCACAAAACACTATTAGCAGAAGAAGATTGTTGGGAGCTTCGGCTCGGTTGGTTAAGAGACGGGCAGAATGGTCCGGGGAGCTTCGGCTCGATTGGTTAAGAGACGGACGGAATGGTCCAGGGAGCTTCGGCTCGATTTATTTGATACGATAAATATTGCATGTGCATAGTCAGGATAGAAAAAGGTGGTGGGTCTTCGGTATTGGAGGGTCGATGCACCGACACCAATACGCTGACTCGGCAAGTGTGGTTAGCACTTCGCCAACAGAAGTCCGGTGGGCTAGCCAGCAAGAGTACGCAGGAGTCCACTTCGTGCACCAAGCGTTGAGGAATACGATAGGTCTTACCGGAAGTTCTTTACTTGTTTAGAGGTGGGCGAGGCCCAACCCACCGCTTCCTTCTTCCACTACGGAGGTATCCTGGGAGGTAACGGCTCCGAAAGGGGGAACTAAAGGTCTGTGTGCACAGAGTCGGCTGTGTGAGTTGCTCTTGCATGTTCATATTCATACCAGCTAGCATGTCATAGCATAGCCATTACATTTAACCCTTGACACCTAATGTATAAGTGGAATGGGACGCTTATACAATAGGTCTTGCAAAACAACCCCTTGGTCTATAAGCTTGTGTGAGAAAGTTTATAAATTAAGGTCAAATTCTTTATATATATATATTGTTGTTGATAACCGACACCCCAACGTATAAGTTGTATGGGACACTTTATACGATGGGAGACTTGCAGAAGTCCCCTTGGCTTAGGTGCTTCCGCACATTATTAAGGTTTCATTTCCTACTTTTTGTTTCTGTCATATTTTCTATAGAATTGCTAGCATAGGTCCGTTGTCACCTGCTTTTGATTTATTCTCCACCTTCATGTCCTTCCCTCTCTTCCTCTCCGCTCGGTACTTAGGATCCATGGGGGAAGGGGTGGGGGATGATAGGACTTAGTCTTATAGACTAACGGTTTTTAGACCACATCATTTAGGGGATCGTGGAGCCCAGCATGGAGGAGCAGCCCCAGAGGTCGGCCCGTTTGGAGATAGGGCAGTCTAGCTCAGGAGTTCAGCAAGCTGGGACTGTGAGTCCTAACTTATAATAGATGTTATAGTTTGCTTCCGCTTGAGTGACCTGTAGTGAGGATTATGATGTATCAGGCATAAGCCCTTACTTTCAGTACCTTATATACTATTTCTGTGGATGCTCCCTTCGTGGAGATATTATTACTTTCATGTGATTATTGTGGACTAGTATTCGAGTTTCACCCTTACTCTTTACCTTTGTTGCTTTTCTGTGATCGAATTGGTCGGCAGGATCGGCGCTTTGTGGTGACGACCCTTCAGGGCGTGAAGGTGTCACCGCAAAACGGCAGTTTTGGGCCTAAGACCCCGATGATTAAAAAGAAAAAAAAAAGGGTCTTACAGTGGTGGTGGCCACATTGTCCAACACAATACTGGTCCATTAATAACAAAACTCTCCATGTGTAATGATTCACGAGCCGACACTAGGCTAGGGTCCTTTATCCACTGCCAACCATGGGCCACATCGAAACATCCATAAACACCTATAATACCCCAAACAAAACATCGGGCTCCTCCAATGATAAGGAGGAAGAAAAATTCCGAAATTCACCCTAAGGACCATACTCGACAAATTGGCACAATTCAGCGAGAAATTACTAAGTCCATATTTATTCACCGAGTATACTCGACGAATACAGTAGATACTCGACGAATTGTACTTGGCAAAATTAACTAACTTAACGATACTCGAAGATTCTGCAAACATAACCTTGATACTCGATGAATCGGCGAAATGTTCCCAAGTCCATGGGAAATTCGTCGAGTATACTCGACGAATTTGGAGTTCATTAACGCTCTCAATGACAAAGCAATCACACTCGATGCCTGTACTTAACTCCGTAAAATTTACTTCACTCGACGCCTAGCTGAGTTCACTCAGCACACTCTATGCCAAAGGCGGTAACACTCAAAGCACTCAATGCCATTTGGTTTACTCGATGCTATCGACGCCAAACTGATAATACTCGACAAATTTGTCGAGTTTACACGACGAATTCGTCGAGTTTACACGACGAATTAGACTTACCCTCACTGGCACTCGACACTCTCGACGCCAAGTCACATTCACTCAACGCCAAGCCTGATACTCAACAAATTCATCAAGATTACTTGATGAATCTAACTTAGACTCATAGATCACTCGACGCACTCAACGCCAAGTCTCATTCACTCAACACCAAGGCCTATTCGATGATTTTGACCTAGTACAAAACCTATACTTGAAGAATTTCACTCAGGCTTACCCCACCTTATTCGACGAATTCCAACTTAAGCTAACGGCCATATTCGACGAATTCTAACCTTGACTAGCAGTCATACTCCATGGATTACACATAGGTTGACTTCACCATAAATCGACGAATTACTTCTAACTGAACTCACCCCTCCGACAAAGATTACCTTGGCCAGAAATCCTATGCTACTCAACAAATCGATCTCGGCCGACCCTTTCACTACCCCTACATTGTAAGGAAGGAAGGAAAAGAAAGGAATGAAAAGAAAGAACAAAATTACAAGGGAAAGATTCACCACTTGCCTCCAGCCTCAGTAATCCGGCCTTACGAGCGCTCCTCCTCACGGAGCCGGCAACAATAACACCTTGGCTACACTTCCTGAAACTTTTCAGGGAAAACAAAGGTCAAAAATAATTAACCTATCGCCCAAAAATCCAAGAAACGGGAAAACTCACCGCTCACATGTAGATCTCGGCGAGAGCTTTCCGAATCTACCTCTGACGACGATTTCGTGCAACAGAGCTCCTACAATTGATGGGCAAGAGCTTGCGAAGTCCGCCGCTCTCCCGCTTTCGTGAAATAGTCAGATCACTTGGGGAAGATGATTAATAGGGTTCCTCCTAAATCGTAAGGGTATTTATAATTATAATATTTAAATAAAATAAAATAATATATTATTATTACAATAAACTTCCAAACGACCGGAAATTCCTAATCATTTCGTATTTCCACGAAATTCACACCGAAACAAAATATCAATGCTATGAATCCAACAGCATAGTCGAAATCAAAATCTGACAAACCAAACTTTGGTAAAAACTCCCCAAAGTCAAAACACCAAATATCCCAAAAAGGCTCCACCGAGATCCAAAACAAACCCGGCTCGCGAGGGAAATCTCAAAAACACACTAGAATTTATCCATGCTAAAATTCTAAGTCAACACCTCAGATGCCAAATGATTAAAAGTCACACTCCAGCAATGGTACCCGTCAACTACGCATCAACGTAATGCCCTGAGGTCAAAATTACGCCACTAAAGGAATTAAAATAAACGTCAAAAAAAATTAGTTGCATTACAATCACTCCCCCTAAAAGAAAGTTTCGTCCCGAAACTTGATACACAATATAATCCACTAAAGAAGAAAAATAACCAAGGGTTATTTAATAGAAACAATTACAAAAAGAAACTAGGAGAATAGATGAGGATGAGCCTCTCTCATAGCTGACTCCAACTCCTAAGTTGCGCTCTCCACGTCTTGGTTTCGCGAAAAAAGTTTGAACATGGCTATTGTCTTCCTTCACAACACTCGATCTTGAGTATCCAGAATGCGAACATGCACATCAACATAAGAAAGGTTATGTAGTAACTGGGGCATCAAATCGAGAACATGTTTGTCACCAAGCACACACTTCCGCAACTATCTCACTTGAAACACATCGTGAACACCAGGAAAATTTGCGGGCAAACCCAACCTATATGCTGACACTCTGATGAGTTCAATAACTTTCAAAGGTCCCACATACCTGGGATCCAACTTGTGGTTCCTTCCAAACCTCATAACACCATACATCGGAGAAACCTTGAGAAAAACCATGTCCCCAATAGAGAATTCCAGATCAATCCTTCGTCGATTAGCATTCTTCTCATAACGCTCATGAGCTAATCGAAGCTTCTCTCGATAATACGTCATAAAAGTATTCATTTCACCCAAGGCTTCCGTGCCCAACAATAGTCTTTCACAAACTTCGGCCCAAAATAAGGGAGTTTTGTAACGTCTCCCAAACAAAGCCTCAAACGGGGCCATCTGCAAGCTCTCCTGATAAGTGTTATTATAGGCAAATTCCATAAATCCCAACTGCTCGTCCCACGCTCCCCCGTGGTACAAGATGTAACATCATATCATATCTTCCACAATCTAAATTACCCACTCCGTCTAACCATTGGTCTGCGTATGATAAGCGATTGAACATGTGATGTCGGTACCAGACCTTCCTATAAACTATTCCAAAAACGAGACATAAACCTGGAATCTCGATCTCACATGATACTTACAGGTACTCCATCTAGTCTAATGACCTCATCGAAATAGAACTCTGTTATTTTCTTCATGGAGTAATCAATCTCAAACGATATAAAGTGACCACACTTCGTTAATCTGTCAACTATTACCCACATTGAATCATGTCCTTGGGGAGATCTCGACAAACTAGTAATAAAGTCCATAGAAATACTCTCCCACTTATAACTTGGAATCTCCAAAGGCATCAGCTTGCCACTGTTGGAACATGGGTTCCGCATCTCTTGGTTTGAGAATAAAAAATCTCAGTTTGTATTTGATCATGTTTGTTGTGTGTTTATAGTGTACAGGTTTACATGTGTGAAGAATGAAAGAATCAAGTTCTTGCACCTACGGCCACGTGGTAACCATTACAGTCGGGGTGTACCAAAAATTAAATGGACAGAGTGCTACGGATTCTACCGCGTCGTTATAGTCCTACCGTTGGCGCTAACTTAAAGATTAATTCAACATGGCGCTCGGGAACCTACATCATTGGCGCTAACTTTCTACCGAATCATGCTAGCCAGAGGCATTGAGATAATGGCGTCGAGAGAGTTGAGACAACACTACCACCGGGTGCTAGCTTGGTACCGTGCCTTTGTAACCCACTCAATGCTACAAGGCGTTGAGTGCATTGAGGCAGCACTACCGTTGGGCGCTAGCTTGGTACCGCGCCGCGGTAACCAACTCAATGCTCCAAGTCATTGAGTGCGTTGAGACAGGCCTACCGCCGGGCGCTATCTACCTACCGCGCCAAGTTAGCTTTGGAAAAAGGAAAATATTCGTTTTGAATATTTTTCCTAATTTGGAGGACAGCTGACACATCAAGCGAACAAACCTACCGCCGGGCGGTAGTCTTACCACCGGCTAAAGCCTATTTTTCACGAAGACGTATATAAAGCCACCTCGATTTCTGTGCTGAAGACCTAAGATGAAAAAGGACAAGTTAGTGCATTCCTGGGTTCGGACGCAAAACTGCTTTCCATTCAAACCGTCTTTGTCAACGGAAAAGAAATCTCCCTCCCTCTTATTCATGCAAGAAGAACTTTGGCGAGCCAAAGACTACAACGACTATGAGGAGTTGATCAGTGGCCATCACATAAAGAAAAGGAAGGATTTTATTCTCTGCAAGCTACCGCCGTACTATAACTAGTTACCGCCCTGTTGTAGCTTCCTACAATGCCTTCTCTATTTAAAAGAGCCCGAACTTGAGTTTCGGGTGACCGTTTTTTACGAAATTTGAAAGGGGAGTTTGCCCTTGCCGTCTAAAGGTAAGGAAGGGGTCATCCCAACTCATTGAGGAGGAGATTTCTTTAGAGGAGATCAAATGGAATTCATGCACAAGGATTGAAGGATACCAACACGATGATCAAGAAGCCTTCGTCCTAATATTCACGTGAAGGATCCTCGCAACAAACACTCTCATCAAGCGCACACCATCACGGATCTGAAGAACATCGAAGGGGAAGACTCTCAAGCCACAAAGATCAAACCTTTGCAAGCAAATCATCATCAACATCAAGGGTTCTAGTTAGAGGTGAGTTTTATCTTATTCCTTATATTTTACTTTAAACTCTTTTTGTCTAGTTGTTTGTGTGATGGAAATTGACTGGTGAGGGTCGTCGGAATCCAAGTAGGATTCTGCGAAAAATCGTCCCGGGGTAGGGACATCTAGATCGGAGGATCTAGCGGGACCCTAAGACCCTTCCTTCTGTGGAGGTGAATAGCCAGCTCGAAGACCTTTCTTGGAGGGAAAGGGAGAGAGCCAACTGGTCCGTGGAGCGGGTCGGTAAGGAAATCAAAAGAGTTCTTCTTTCTCATCGCCTTCGATCTCTTGCGTCACGGGGATAAAAATCTTTTAATTTTCCAAAACAGTTGTTTAAATTCTTGAAATGAAATTCACTTTCTTTGTTGTTATTTTTGTGATCCACTGTGATTATTAAATTTATATTCATTTGAGGGGTGGGCAAGAGAATTTGCGTAGGAAACGAGTTCATAAACATACTGTCGTGCGTTAGCTACCTAATGCCCCATGGTAGCTTTCAGAACTCGATTTTTTGGGGCAAAATAATTTTAAATCTTATTATGTGTGTTAAACCTTATTCTCCCCCCCCCCTCTATGGTTTGCCACGAGATCCAGCAGCCACAAGGCCTTCCATGATCTGTCGTAACATGCTTGCAGGTGATGCACACAAACAAAAACTTTGCTATATCATTTTTCATTCCATACCACCAAACGATCTGATTTATATCTCAATATATCTTGGTAGAACCAGGGTGGTAGACAACACTAGAACCATGCACCTCGCTACACAACTTAGCTCGAATATCCTCTACTGCGGGATACAATATCTACCACGGTACTTCAAAGTACCTGCATCATGAATTAAAAAGTCTGGTAATTCCCCTTTCTCAGTTCACCAATGAAGGTGCAGTAAATCTGGATCCTCCTTTTGATGTAGCCTTGTAAGCGTAATCCATGAAGGCTCTGCTACTTCCAAGCTGCTTGGCGAGTCGCTACTCCCAACAAAAATACCCATTAACAAAAACTCTTCCACCAAGGATTCCTCCGAAAGCCCAAAGATCTACGCGGTCTTTCTACTCAATGCATCGACTACCAAATTAGCTTTGCTCGAATGATATTTGATCTCGACATCGTAATCCACAACATATTCTAACCATCTACGGTGGCACAAATTTAATTCCTTCTAATTGAAGACGTATTTCAAACTCTTATGGTCTGTGTAAATATTACAAAATGTGCCATACAACAAATGTATCCACAACTTCAAGGCATAAATCTCTGCCGCAAACTCCAAATCATGAGTAAGGTAGTTCTTTTCATGTGTCTTTAATTACCTCGACCAATACGCAATTACCTTGCCTTCTTGCATCAAGACACATCCAAGCCTGACGTGCGATGCATCCACATAAACAACATACTCTAATCCTTCGGTAGGCAAAGTCAACACTAGAGCAGTGCACAATCTCTTTTTAAATTCCTGAAAAGCATCATCGTACTTATCGCTCCACACGAACGCTGTGTTCTTCTGTGTAAGCATAGTCAGCGGTTGATATAGGAGATCACAATGGCGGAGAGAGGGTTAAGATGAGAAGAGAAGGTGGATGTGGTGGTTGAGAATATTCTCCGATTCTATATCCGATAAAGGCAAGCGTACCTTATCGGTTATAGTATAGGATATTAAAGATTAGTATCAAGGTCATATTTCCCTGGGGAGTAATGACTACTTCTACTCAAAAGAGATTGCTATTATTTATCAACATAAATTTCTATATTAGATTAATTAAATAAAAACAGGAATTAAAATACTAAACAAAAAAGAAAGCTAAATTAATTGCAGAAATAAAATGGGTTAGAGCTAGTGATAAAGGGTTAGTACTCAATCTAGAATTACCTTGAAATAGGAAAATCAAAATGAAATAATAACTAGTTCTAAATAAAGTAAAACAACCTTGACTGTGGAGGTTCCCGAAACATGAGCGCGCTTCTCTCGAAGTCGTGCCCACCTGAGTTTAGGAAGGTCCGACCGACTCTCATCGAAATTAGAGGCCTAAAGCTCGCCTTAAATGGTGAACCCTGCTATTAGATTTCACTCCAATCCAGGAGATTTGGACGCCCGCCTCTCTCTAGGGGTGCGTGTAACTCTCTTTACTCTTAGGTGATCGATTCAATCTACGAGCCTCTCGTCTAAAGAAGATTGAAAACACAAATGGAAACTATATACCGGCAATATAGTCCCACTAAATAAAAACCAAGAGTAAATCAAAAGTGATTACTTTAAGAATAAAAAGAAGCTAAAACATCATAACTTGATCAACCCATTCTTAGATCATCGTGATAGAGTACAAATGGGGATTAGTTAATCATGGTAATAGAGAAAGAGAGGGGTAAATAATAAAGGTGAATGAAAACTAAAGAGAGCGAATTAGAGAAAGAAAATGCTAACTATAATTTAATTAAAAGGAAGAGCGATTACAACTAGGAAATGGAGATTACAAGTGCATGAAAACAAACTAACTACTGTTACGATACTAATAAGAAAAGATTACAGGAAATTAAAGTGCATTGCATGAAATTAAAAGTTAGAAATGGAGGGAGAGAGAGAGCAAAACATGAAAATAAAAACACTAAAATCCTAAGAGATGAACTAGCAGCACCTCCCCTCTCCCCAAAAGTTGGTTCTGAATGCTGGGAATGGCCTGGTATTTATAGAGTTTTCACATGGTTTTGTCACGCCCTAGGTCACGCCCGGGGAGGGCGTGACAGGGGGTGTGACAGGTACGGAGTTGACCTCCGGAGCTGAATTCTGGCAGGAACGATGATTGCCTTGGTATGATGGTGGTCCCGCACTAGGGCACGCCCGTGATAGGGGGGCGTGACAGGCGTGTCAAGTTAAAATCAGCGGTCAGAAGTCCATCAGACGTCGGAAAAAGAAGGGTCACGCCCTATGACATGCCCATGGAGGGCGTGTCATGGGGGGCGTGATAGTACTGTTTACTTGTAGTAGCGGAGAAAGCATTGAATGCAGCAGCAGGCTTCGTGATGAGGGTGACACGCCACTTATCACGCCCTGGGACACGCCTGGGGAGGGCGTGTCAAGGGGGCCTGACACGGGATTTTGGCGGAAAATTCCTTTTGGCGCCTCTCAACCTCGAGATCAGGCTGCACGCCCTGTGATACGCCCAGGGAGGGCGTGAAAGGGGGGCGTGACAGGTCATTTTTGGCCGTAAACTTGGTGAAACCTGCAAAAATAGAAAATAAATTTTAGTTATAATATTTACATAAAAATAAACATAAAATTACAAAAAAGAAGAGATTTAAAACGAAAAGAATATATTTTTACCCTAATAAATTATGCTAAAATATGCATCATCAAATTCCCCCATACTTATTGTTTTGCTTGTCCTCGAGCAAAGACTACGAGTTAGAGAAAATAAAGAGGATTAATTGAAAAGTTTAAAAATGCTATAAACGAGTAAGACGGGGATTTAGAGGTAGAGAAATTTTTGAAAAAGAACAGAAAATTCCTACTTTAACTTATCACAAAATTTTATAAATTTTACTAAATATAAAAATAAATCATCCCAAATTTTTACAGGATTAAAACTTAATAAAGCAATGAGTAAAAAGCGCATTGAGTCACTACTAAAGTCTAAGAGAAAAATTAAAACCATAGTCAATCAAGACAAAGTTCAATATTTCTTTCAAAAACACTTACTCAATCTAGTTTCTCGCACTATACTAAAAAGTAAACGTAGGAAGCATGAATCACTAGGGCTTTAAATAGGTGTACAGTTAGGCTTAGGTTTTTAAGGGTACAATATTCAAAAAGATAAACACGAGGGGTATTTGCACACTTAAAATGAAAAGAAAATGAGCTTTGCCAAAATAAAGCTAGCCAAAAAAATACACTTTTTCTTTTCTCTTCTTTTACTTTTTTCATCAAATATTTTTCTCATTTTTAATTTTTTTTCTTTTTTCATACTTATAAAATTTCCACTTTTGTAGCAAAAGATAATACAAAGATTTTCCACTAATTTTTCAAAAAGATGCACATTAGCAATTAAAGCTCAAAAATAATTTTAAAGTGTGCATATAGGTAAGCTATTTGGCCGTGGTGAAATAAAAAGCGGGGATACAAAAAGGAAAGGAAAAGGCACAAAAATGGCTAGCAACGATTATTTTTAGGCGGGGTGTAAAGGATCAAACGTTTCAAAAGAAATGTCTAAATCATTTTCATGTTTCCTAAATCTACTCAAAGTAAAGCTTTGAAATTTTAAAAGAGAATAAGCACAAAAAATAAAAATTAAGAATTTGCTTTCATGAAAACAATGATAATAAGCGTCTAGACCGGTTTGTGTCTACTACACTAAATACTAATTAACGTTAAAAAAGATTTTAATAAGTAAAAATAAAGGATGATAGGTTTTATAAAAGTAAAAGAAGTAAAAGAAAGTTTAAGGAAAAGTGAAAAAAATTCAAGAAATTTTTTAAAAATAGCATACTACCCGAAATTGGAACACTGCATGAGTCAACATACTACTCGCTTAACATGTTTAAACAGAAAATTAATCTAATTTATTCTAACTAAGCGAGTAGACATGAGCTTATAAAACAATAAAATGCAAAGTAACGGAGTACTAATTGATTTGGCAAAAATTAACTCAATTTAATTTGGGATTTTTTCAAAAAAATTTATATTTTTTTTTGGATTTTTCAAAAATATATTATATTCAAATTTTTTTTTATTTTTCTAAAATTTTTATAATTAAATTTTATTATTATTATTTTTCTAAAGTAAAATATTAAGGGAACACTCCCCCATACTTAAAGTTAAACATTGTCTCCAATGTTTAAAGTTAAGTATAAAGAGAGTGAGAAGAGAGAGAGAAAAAGAAAAAGAAAAGCAAAGGGAGGGAAAAGATGCTTCCCTAACGCTTGATGCCTAGACGTTGGAAAATGCGTCCCCCCAAACATGAGCTAAAGATCGGCTTGAGTCCAAGTTGAGAGGCGAGAAGCGACACAAACATGCGGGAGCTTATTCCTACACAAAACATTAATAAAAATAAACAAAAAAGAAGGGAAAAAAAAGATAAGCAAGGGGTGCCTCCCAAGAGCGTTCTTTGTTTAAAACGTCATTGAGCTAAATGAAAATAAAAGAGAAATGTAATGGCAGCTCGTGCAATATGCATTTCGGCACGAGTACCAAATTTTTTTTTTAGAAAATAAAAAAAATTGTATTTTTTTATTTTTGTAAATAAAACAAAGAAAAAGATTTAGAAAAAGAAAAAATGTTAGAAAAAGAAACTAAACTATTAGAAGGGGGAGAAGAAGAAGAACTAGAAACTAAACTAGAAGGAAAAATAAAAGAAGAAAAGAAAATGGAATTTTCGCAAGGAGGGGGAAGATAAGAAAAAGAAGAAGAAGGCCACGGTTGATCACAAGAAAATGGTTGAATAGAAAGATCTGGTTGCTCCACTTGAATATAAATCATTTCGGTAGATTAGGAGCAAATCGGGATATCCGAAAAACTAATCTCCTCGGAAGATCGAACATAAGAAAGTTTGTCTTCCTCAGAAACTTGAAAAAAAATCGGGATATCGGGGTAAATTTCCTCCTCGAGAGGTTGATGGAACAATGGAATTTCTGAATAATTGTCTTCCACAAGTGATTAAAGGCACTGCGGAATATCCGAAGATTCATCATTCGAAAGATAAATAGGAGGAGGAGGGGAAAAAAAGATGCGGCCTCAGCATCCAAAGCATCAAAAATCACTTTGAAGTGAGCATTGATGCGTGCATCAAATGCTTCACCATTAAAAATGACTTCATTTTCGGTAGAATCAAAAACGGGAGGCGCGCGAACTTGCGGAGAAAAAGCAGAGAAGTCTTGAGATGGAATGGGTTGATGATCACCTTGACCCCAAGAATGATCAGGGTGTTGCCACTCTGAGTAGTTCAAAGAAGGGCTAGGATAAAAATGTCCATTCAAGAAATTTCCGGAAAAATTATAATCAGAATAATTCGGAGGAGAAGGGTAGGAAGGCGTTTGAAAAGCATCGTAACCCCATGAAAAACAATTCATGGATGGTCAATTTGGCCAAATTGATTCGATCCGGAAGGGATAAAATCATGGGAGGTTGAAGGATACCTTACCCAACACCTCGCGAGAGTGACCGAACTCTCCACAATTAAAACAAATATTAACCATTTCAAAAAAAAAGTAAATAAACCGCGAAGGAGGGGCGAGAGAAAAAAAAACAAAACAAAATGATAAAATTAATAGCTATCCTTTTTTCAAAATATCAAAACAATCCCCGGCAATGACGCAAAAAACTTGATACAGGAGATCGCAATGGCGGAGAGACAGTTAAGATGAGAAGAGAAGGTGGATGTGGTGGTTGAGAATATTCTCCGATTCTATATCCGATAAAGGCAAGCGTACCTTATCGGTTATAGTATAGGATACTAAAGATTAGTATCAAGGTCGTATTTCCCTAGGGCGTAATGACTATCTACTCAAAGGAGATTGCTATTATTTTATCAACTGAAATTTCTATATTAGATTACTTAAATAAAAATAGGAATTAAAATACTAAACTAAAAAGAAAGCTAAATTAATTGCAGAAATAAAAAGGGTTAGAGCTAGTGATAAAGGGTTAGTACTCAATCTAGAATTACCTTGAAATAGGAAAATCAAAATGAAATAATAACTTGTTCTAAATAAAGTAAAACTACCTTGACCGTGGAGGTTCCCGAAGCATGAGCGCGCTTCTCTCAAAGTCACGCCCACCTGAGTTTAGGAAGGTCCGACCGACTTTCGTCTAAATCAAAGGCCTAAACCTCGCCTTAAGTGGTGAACCCCGATATTGGATTTCACTCCAATACAAGAGATTTGGATGCCCGCCTCTCTCGAGGGATGTGTGCAACTCTCTTTACTCTTGGGTGATCGATTCAATCTATGAGCCTCTCGGCTAACTAAGATTGAAAACACAAATGGAAACTATATACCGGCAAATAGTCCCACTAAATAAAAACCAAGAGTAAATCAAAAGTGATTACTTTAAGAAGAAAAATAAGCTAAAACATCATAACTTGATCAACCCATTCTCAGATCATCGCGATCGAGTACAAATGGGGATTAGTTAATCATTGTAATATTGAAAGGGAGGGGTAAATAATAAAGGTGCATGAAAACTAAAGAGTGAGAAATAGAGAAAGAAAATGCTAACTATAATTTTATTAAAAGGAAGAGCGATTACAACTAGGAAATGGAGATTACAAGTGCATGAAAATAAACAAACTATTGTACCGATACTAATAAGGAAAGATTATAGGAAATGAAAGTGCATTGCATGAAATTAAAAGCTAGAAATGGAGGGAGAGAGAGAGCAAAACATGAAAATAAAAACACTAAAATCCAAAGAAAGGAACTAGCAGCACCTCCCTTCTCCCCAAAAGTTGGTTCTGAATGCTTGGAATGGCCTGGTATTTATAGATTTTTCCCACGGGTTGGTCATGCCCTAGGTCACGCCCGGGGAGGGCGTGACAGGTACGGAGTTGACCTCGGGAGCTGAATTCTAGCGGGAACGATAATTGCCTCGGTGCGATGGTGGTCACGCCCTAGGTCATGCCCATGATAGGGGGCATGACAGGCACGCCAAGTCAAAATCAGCGGTCAGAAGTCCATCAGACATCATAAAAAGGAGGGTCACGCCCTGTGACATGCCCATGGAGGGCGTATCATAGGGGCGTGGTTGTAATGTTTGCTTGTAGTAGCGGAGAAAACATTGAATGCGGCGGCAGGCTTCGGGATGAGGGTGGAACGCCCCTTATCACGCCCTGGGACATGCCCGGGGAGGGCGTGTCAAGGGGGCATGACACGGAATTTTTGCGGGAAATTCCTTCTGACGGCTCTCAACCTCGAGATTAGGCTACATGCCCTGTGACACGCCCAGGGAGGGCGTGACAGGTGGGCATGACAGGTAATTTTTTGCCGCAAACTTGTTGAAACCTGCAAAAACTTAAAATAAATATTAGTTATAATATTTACATAAAAATAAACAAAAAATTACAAAAAAGAAGAGATTTAAAACGAAAATAATATATTTGTTACCCTAATAAAATACGAGAAGCTTCGACCTTAAGAGCAGCTTCAACTGCCTCAGCAAAGTTCTCAGATCCATAAGTGATAGCCAACTACTAGAAGTCACTCCTAAGACCACCTAGAAATTTCTTGACTCTGCTTGCTTAAGAAGCCACCAAATCTGGGGCGAACCGAATCAACTTGCTGAACTCTAACTAATACTCACTGACCGTGAGTTATCTCTATTTCAGATGCAGGAAGTTATTCATCAAACGGTCTTGCTCAACTGTCGACAGAAACTTTATAAGCAGCAACTTCTTGAAGGATTCCCGCGAGCATCCATCGGTAAGGTTCTCCTCCTCTCTCAACCACCATCTCTTTACAAGACCTTAAGCAAGTAAGCGGCGATGATCACTCTTTGGTTCGAAGAAATTCCTGAATACGAGAACATCTCCTCGATTGCGATAATCCAATCGTCCAACACCATGAAATTAGCTCTTCCATCATAGGTAGGAGGTCCTAATCGCTGAAAATGCGAGAAAAAATTCATCTCTGGTGGCTGTAGAACTGGAGGCACCAAAGGAGCAAAAGGAATGTGAACGGCTTGACCTACATCATGGTCCTGCACTCTCGGTTGCTGCCCTGAAATGACAGTCAACAGCTCCTGGATCTACGATTGCATATCCACCATCTTCCTTGATTGATCCTCATTGCTCTGCCGCAGTCCCTCTTTCACAGCCTCACTCTGCGCACCAAACGACTCTCCCTTAGACTAGGGAGTCGACCCCGTCGCAACACACTTAGGCGACATCCTAAGAATACAACAAATAACCAATCAAAACCTCGCTTAACTTCTAGAACTAGAAAACTTAGTTCAGACTATAGATGTTTAGACACTTGCTCATGGTACTAACTTGCTTTGGGATTTTCATAACGATATCATGCTTAAACTTAGGATGATTTACCATTATCCTATTTACTCATGTACAAAAACCATGAATGCATGAATTCTTATTCTTTTTGCTTTAAAACCATGTGTGCATGTATGTCATCATGTAGATCTTTAGCTTGGCACGTGTGCTAATGCTATGTTATGTCATGCATGTTGTGCTATGCATTCTAATAAAGGCCTTAATGCATGTTATGAGCAGCATGCATATGAAATATTATGCATCCCATACTACATACTATCACATGTAACGAAAAGAAAAATCTAATGTGCATTCGTGTGATGATTGTTATGCATCTCATACTACATAACAGTCACATGTTGTTTCCTATGAGGATCCATATACAAACACATATTATGTATCCCATACTACATAATATTCCATGTATACTTCTTGTCATGTTTATGAGTGTAGTGTTCATTCTTCAGCCAAGACGTACTGATGACACATCAGTGTGTGTATGAAATGAAACAAGACCACTAAAACTAACTAGAGATAGTCCTTCGACCAATTTTAAAATAACCTATCCCTCTGATACCAACTGCGATAATCCGCATTTTCTCCACAATTTTACGATATATCAGAGTAAGAGAAAACATACGTCATGAATCTACGCCGTGTAGGGGATAACTACAGGCGCTAAGGAAAAAACTCGAACATAACACTTTATATGAAATCATTAAGTTATTATAAAGAAAGTTGTAATGTAAGTTATGTTTTGATGGTCATATCCCTCGACTCATTGGATCAACTAGTTTTCAAGTGAAGATATGTATATACGCTGTGGAAAATACTTTTTTTATAGATTAACATCCAAAATGAGCATAAACATCCAAAGAGGATAATTCATGATATGCATACCTCTAGGTTTAAAATAAATATAGAAAAAGCTTTTACGGTCGTTAAAATATAATGGTTTTGGTTTAAAACAATACTATGAATGAGATAGTCCAAATGATACTTTTATACTTTTTAAAAATAACTAATATGAAATCCTTGCATAAAACCTTCCCAGAGTGCTAGTAAAACCAACAAGTCATCCAGAAGAGACTAAGCAACTAGCAAGTAACTTAATAATATAAAAACTCCAGTGGGCGTCAATAACCTGACACAAACCGACCACAATAACATGTATGTCTGAAGTAAACAACCAAAAAAACAACACTACCTCATAATGGTGTGGAAAAGATGACTACAACAACTATAAAACACAAACAACCACCAACCCTAGTCGCTCAAATGGCTACTGCTCCAAACCCAAGGCATTTCAAAGAAAAGAGCACCTCAGAAAGAAAATATAAGTGGTGAAAAGAAATTCAATAATAGCAATAACACAAGAGACAAAGGGTTATGAACCCAAATATAAGAAAAACTATCCAAACATAGCAAAGAAGTCATAATATAATAAGAAATGAAGAATTCTCAATAGTATGATAAGATAAGTTGCACCAAGTGCTAATTGAAGCCATGCTTCGTTAAGATGTGCAAGAGTAAGCAGAATAGCATAAGTCTATACAATAAGAAGAGAGAGACTGAGCAGTTCTAAACAAATGAATCAATAACACCCGGTAAAAAGGTATTGTGGTGGTATCCACATTATCCAACATAACCCAACAGTCCAAACATCACAAAGAGGTACTATGGTGGTGGCCTCATTGTCCAACACAACCCAACAGTCAAAACATCTCAAAAAGGTACTGTGGTGGTGGCCATAGTGTCCAACACAACCCAATAATCCATTCATAACAAAACTCTCCAAGTGTAATGATTCACCAGCCGAAACTAGGCTGGTGGTCCTTTATCCACTGCCAACCATGGGCCACACCTAAACATCCATAAACACCTATAAACGCCCAACAAAACACTGGGCTCCTCCAATGATAAGGAGGAAGAAAGATTCTGAAATTCACTCTAAGGCCCATACTCGACAAATTGGCACAATTCGGCGAGAAATTACTATGTCTATACTAATTCGTCGAGTATACTCGACGAATACAGTAGATACTTGACGAATTATACTTAGCGAAATTAACTAACTTAACGATACTCGATGATTTGGCTAGCATAACCTTGATACTCAACGAATCGGCAAAATTTACCCAAGTTCGGGAAATTCGTCGAGTATACTCGACAAATTTAGAGTTCATTCAATTCTCTTAATGCCAAAGCATTCTTACTAACGCCTGGACTTAACTTAGCGAAATTTACTTCACTCAATACCTAGCTGAGTTCACTCGGCGCACTCTATGCCAAAAGGCGGTAACACTCAAAGCACTCAATGGTATTTTGTTCACTCGACGCTCTCGATGCCAAACTCACAATACTCGACGAATTCGTCGAGTTTACATGATGAATTAGAATTAGCCTCTCTGACACTCGACGCTCTCGACGCCATGTCACATTCACTCAATGCCAAGCCTGATACTCGACGAATTCGTCGAGATTAATCGATGAATCTAACTTAGACTAATAGATCACTCAATGCTCTCGACGCCAAGTCATATTCACTCAACGTTAAGAACGATTCGACGATTTTGACCAAGTACAAAACCCATACTTGATGAATTTCACTCAAGCTGACCCCACCATATTCGATGAATTCCAACTTAAGCTAATTTCCATATTCGACAAGTTCCAACCCCGACTAACGGTCATAATCAATAGATTTCACTTAGGTTGACTTCACCATAAATCGACGAATTACTTTTAACCGGACTCAACCCTCCGACAAAGATTACCTTGGCCGGAAATCCTATGCTACTCAACAAATAAGGTTTGGCCGACCCTTTCACTACCCTTACATTCTAAGGAAGGAAGGAAATGAAAGGAATGAAAAGTAAGAACAAAATAGCAAGGGGAAGATTCACCACTAGCCTCAATCCTCAGGAAACCGGCCTTACAAGCACTCCTCCTCACGGATCAGGCTGCAAGAACACCTTGGCTACACTTCCTGAAACTTTTCGGGGCAAACAAGGGTCAAAAATGATTAACCTATCACCCAAAATCCAAGAAACGCGAAAAACTCACTACTCACACGTAGATCTCGATGAGAGCTTTCCGAATCGACCATCCAACGATGAGTTCATGCACCGGAGTTCCTACAATCGACGACCGAAAGCTTGCAAATCCGCCACACACCCTATTTCGCAAAATAGTCTGATGGCTTTGAGAAGACGATGAATAGGGTTCCGTCTAAATCGTAAGGTATTTATACTTATAATTTTTAAATAAAATAACATAATATATTTTTATTATACTAAACGTCCAAAAGACTGGAATTTCCAAATCATCTCGGATTTCCATGAAGTTCGCACCGAAACTAAATATCGATGCTACAAATCCAACGACGAAATCGAAATCAAAATCTGACAAACCAAACTTGGGTAAAAACTCCCCGAAGTCAAAACACCAAATATCTCAAAAAAGGCTCCACCAAGTTCCAAAATGAACTCGGCTCACGTGGGAAATCTTAAAATCTTACTAGAATTTTGCAATGCTAAAATTCTAAGTCAAAACCTCAGATACCAAATGAGAAAAGTCATGCTCTAGTAATGTTACCCGTCAACTACGCGTCAACGTAATGCCCTGACATCAAAAATATACAACCAAAGGAATTAAAATAAACGTCGAAAAAAAATCAGGGGGGTTGCAGGTATGTTCATATTTATGAGTATTTGGAGAATTCGGGCATGCTCTCTATGATCTCTTCTGGTGCTCCATTTTCCTCGGTCCTCACTCGGGAGTTCTACAATAATCTAAGAGATCCCGCTCACACGCAGCTAGTTGGAGTTGTGTAGTCCTGTATCGGGACTAAAATATTGACAATACTCCACCCGGATCTCGAGAGGAAATATATTTGGAAGCCCAACTCTTCCTGCCACAACATCATGGAGTCCTTCTGAACTAGCTAGAACTGAAGAGATATAAATGAGGTTCTCCTTGGAGTGGAGGGGCGTTCATATCTCATCACTATAGTGGATACACTCACTCCCGATGCCAGCATATTCCAGGATGTCCTACGTCACTCTCTAATGTTCAAGGCCAGGGGCACCAAGAAAATAACAGCCCAGCTCTCAATGGTGACATACGGTATTCTGCCTGAGAAAGCCTTCAGTGTATTAGATCTCATCTCTCCATGATGCGCTATACCTATCTCCTTAAATCCCATGACCACCAGCAGATGAACACAGTGCCTTTGGGTGGTGTGATCCAGAGCATCCTGATGGAGAAGTACCCTTTCATTGACTAGTTGGCTTACCCTATTGATAGTTGTCCTCCAATCTTTAAAGTAGGTGAGATTCCTGCTTCCTCATGAGTGCGACCACCTACACCACAGACTCCATTACATCGTACAGGGTCTCTCAGGGAAACCAGTCAGGACCTCTATAATATGGTGGAGGAACAGGGCAAGGAGATCAGGCAGACAGTGAAGGAAGTAAAGAAAATGAAGAAGATGCTCAAGAAGATAATGAGCAAGTTCAACATTTCTCTTACTTCTTCAGAGGATTAGCTTTCTTTGTTTTGTTTTAAATATTTTATTTTGTAATAAAGCATGTTGAACTATCTTGCCATTGGTTAATATCAGTTATGGAATTAGCATTATTTCTTTTGATTGGATTTGTGCCAACAACTCTGCTTATCATTACTAATATTGTTCTTCTTATTATCACGAGACTATCTATCATGCTAATTCAAAACATGGAACAGAGACAAAAAATGCACTATGATAAACCTAATTACGAAAATTAGAAAAGGAAGAAGAAAAACAAGACAGCCTAGTAGGCATATTGTGAAATAAGATATCGTGCCGTTCTTTTGGAACTTACTTCATGCAGATTATGGATGCTAATAGATAAGAGATTTAGGTATCCAAAAGGAGCCAGAGGTGACAGTGTTTTGGGTGCCCAAACACAGCGTGATATACCGTGGGGAGGTGACGATTAATGGACCCTTTTGAGTGGAATGTGTGCTCTATTTTGAATGATGGGTCTCCATTCATATTTTGGTTTAACGTTATTCTTATGTTGTAAACTTTCATTTAGATTTCTATGAGTCTTTTTTTGATGATCATAAATTGAATTATATTGCATTGGAGGTGTACATATATTGCAATTGTTCTTCAAGCTAACATTATTACGTTTAACATAGGGACTCATAGTGTAGTAGTTTTTAGAAGGGAATTTACGTTCATTTGATTTTAAGAAGGGAGTAATTTGTTTTTGCAGGTAGAGGTGATTTGAATGTTTAAGAGCTTCACCTTCTTGAGCTAGGGGTTTTCTACTCCCGTTGATTGACTCAATTATTATAGGACCGTTAATATTCACCATGCTTTCGGGTTTTACTTGAAACTTAGGAGTTGTGTGTTGTGAGCTTTTTAACTTAATAACCTTAAGCTCGTTGATTTTTGCACTTAATTCTTTGTTTTTTATTTTGAGATTATGTCTAGCTCTAATGTACGCGATTGTGCTATTCTTAAGAGTGGAGACGACCGATTCAATATGGGCTTCATACTTACTCTTGAATTCGTCAAACATCTCATCCATCTCCTTAATCTCATTTTTATAATTATTGCATCTAGCACAATCTCCTTTTAACGATGATTCTTCTAGACAGAGTTTCTCAGTTTGTTCTTTTGCAGAGAGAGGCTCTTTTTCGCAAACCTTATGTGTTTTATTTGATTTATTACAATCTATATAAGGTATAGAGTTGTTATCTAAAGAACATGCAGGAGAATTCGGCACGACAGCGATAGATTCTACATTTACACTAGCTCTTAAGCGATTATTTTCTAAACTTATTTTTGAGTTAATACTTTTTAGTTTTCTAATTCTATGTCTAGCAGCATCTAACATATTTAGTGTAAAAGTAGAATTGTATACAAGAGGGGAGTTTAACTTTCTTATAGTGCTCTTCGATGGGGAAAGATTGGAGCATTGAGTTTCTATGCTTTCTTTGTGAGTTGCCTCGTCCATATTTCAGATTACAACTTCCCTATCCAGTGATATGATTGCCATGTCTTTCTCCAGGAGCAGATCTCCATCTAGTTCTTAACTTGGACCCATGAGAAATTGCTCAGTCTCAGCAACTATAGAAAGAGGACTATAAGTAGACTCAAGAAATTTCCATATATCATATGCAGTGGGCAGGATGTAGATGCGTTTAATACTTCCTGACCAAGTCCAAAGAATAAAATATTCATAGCTTTAGCATTTATAATACATTCATGCTTAGTTAAGTTATTTGGCGGCTTGATACACATTATGCTCCACACTTCTTTGTCTAGACTTATAAGATAGTATCTCATCAAGTATTTCCATTCTTTATTGTTTTTGCCTAAAAATATTGGTGGTGCTTGTGATTTTTCAGTGTATAACGTTTCATACCCACTTGTAGTTTCGAGATCATGGTTGGCCATTATTCCCGGTGGTGAAACCGTTTTTGGAATAACCTTGCCTCTGATACCATTTGTTGGATCTAGTGGTCAACTTTAAAGGGTCGGGGAGGGGGTTAATCAGGTATAACGATGATTACTAGAAGTTAAAAATATTTCAACTCAAGAAAACTAGTTCATAAAGCTACCGCGGAGCGTTAGGTAGCTAACGCGCGGCGGTATGTTACAAAACTCGTTTTTATGGGAAGGTTCCTCCTTGGAAATCTATGCACCTTCCAGAGATGTACAGGCTAACACACACAGCATAATATGCATGTAAATACGCAGAAAATGAATATCATTCCAAAGTAAAATCAACAATTATTTTTAAAGATTTCAAAACATGATCTCTATGACGCCGGAGATCGAATGCGTTGAGTGAAAAAGCTTTTTGGTTTTCTATACCGACCCGCTCCCCAGACCTGTTGGCTCTCTCCCTTTGCCTCCAAGAAGGGTATTCTAGCTGGCTCTTCACCTCCACGCAATAAAGGGTCTTAGAGCCCCGCTAGATCACCCGATCTAGATGTCACTACCCCAGGACAATTTCTTATGGAATCCTCCCCGAATTCCGACGACCTTCCCCGATCGATCTCCCTCACCACCAGAATATAGATAAATGAGAAAGATTACAACAAAAGTTTAAAGGAATTAAAATGATTAAATTCTCCCACTTGATGATTCCTCTGTCGAGCGATCCGCGACCGGTACTTGAGATCTTTATGTGCTTGCAACCAGTCATCTCTTCGTAGTCGATGTAATTCATAGCTCGTCGGAGTTCTTCATGCACAAATAAGATGGAGGCAGCCTTCTTTTCCTTCGAATTAGATGGTGGAACGGACCACAGTGAGACGGCCGAACCCTAGGAGTCGTAGATCTTCGTCTCTTTTCATCTTGGTAAGAAACACAAAAAATAAGGCGCCTATTTATACGTCTTTGTTAAATTAGGCAACCGTTGGTGGTAAGGCTAGCGCCCGGCAGTAGGTTCACGTGCTTGATCCTGACAGCTATCCTCCAAATCCAGAAAAGCATTCAAAATGAATATTTTCCTTTTTCTAATGCTAGTATGATGCGATAGGTAGATTGCGCCCGGCGGTAGTCCAGTCATCATGATGCTTTTGTCTCGACTTTTGTTGAGTGTATTACCACAACATGGTACCAAGCTAGCGCACATCGGCAGTTTAGTTGTCTCCACGCTTCAATCTTGACGATCGTTGAGTGTGTTACCGTGGCGCGATACCAATTCAGCGCCCGACGGTAGAAAGGTTATCTCGATGCTTCCATATCTACGATTGTTGAGTGTATTACCATGGTGCAGTACCAAGCTAGTGCCTGACGGTAGTCCAGTTATCTCGATGCTTTTATCTCGACGATTATTGAGTGGTCTACCGCGACATGGTATCAAGTTAGCACTTTCGCTGTAGGTTCTCGTGAGTCTGGATGAATTAATTCCTCGAGCTTGCGCGGGCGGTAGAACTAGTGCGGCGTGGTAGATTCCCAAGTGTCATGGACATTTAATTTAGGCTACCGCCTGGCGTTAGCTATGACCTCTCGGTGGTAGGTTCTTGAGGAGGGCTCCTTGAATTTCTTGGACATGTAAACCAGCACATTCTTCCAAACAAAAGATGTAATCAAATACAACATGGGAGCTGAGTCTCAAACATGTTTCTCTCTCACCCTTTCCTGGGGTTTTTATGGCAGGAGTTCCATGGTATACACGCCATTGTTATGGGTATGACCATGGGGACTGACTCCTCAGCTCAGAATTCATTAAATAACAACAAAGTTCTTGAGCTGAGGAGGGAGATTTTGGGGATGAAACTATGTAATTCTTGTCAGTTCTAGTTGTAATTTTCATTTCTAACTGTAGTGTAGCTTTTGTATTTTCTTTGATAGTGTAGTACTTTTCAATTCAAGCTTTATTTTAATCATTTTTCTGTCTACTTTTTTTTATAATTCACCCATCGTGATCGGTAGCTAAATTTACCTTAACACTTGATCATGATGAAATTTGAAATGAAGTGAATTTTACTTTATCTTTTAGAAATTGGCAAGCTTTTTATTTTCCATTTTATTCGACTTATCTTAGATTTATTCACTTCTAATTCTTATTTAAAGAACTCATTTTTCGATCTAAGATCTGCACTCTAGTTTATCGAGAGGTTGTGAATACGAGGAGGTCATTCAAGGATAAATAGAATGTGATTATGCTTTTCGATTTAAGATTTGTATTCTAGTTTCTCGAGAGGTTGGGAATACGAGAAGATCACTCAAGGGTAAGAGGATTTATATGCAAACCACAAGATAGGTCGTCATATATCTTCTGGATTGGTGTTAAACCCAATAGTGGGGTTCAATGCGTAAAAATAACTTAGGTGTTTTGACTGGCTGATGGGTCTTAATTATTGCATCTAAGGTTAGTTGAAAGTGTATTCTCAAGAGAGGCGCTTTCATAAATTGGGAACCTCCACAGTCGAAATTATTTATTTTGAGAGCTTGCAATTTAATTCTTCAGTAAAGTTTATTTTATCCAAGGGGATTCTAGATCAAGTGCTAGATTTAATCTCATCATTCTCCTCTTAATATTTTAATCACTTTTTCTCTTAGTTTGTCAAATTAACCAACTCTTTTGTTTAATAAAATAATAGCTCTTCTATGTGAGTACAAGTACTCGACAGAACTGTGGAATATTACACTTGATTCTATACTCCAATTGATTGGTGCACTTGTCTTTTCGGGTTATGCTCTCAAAAGAGTCATATATATTTAGTAGTATACGAGAACTCCCATAAACCAATGTCTGTCATGGAAAGATTTTTTCATTCATTACTTCACGATGTGGAAGGTTCACCCCTCGGTAAGCGATAAGAGGAGGTTCAAAATAAAGGTAGATTATTATGCCCTAGTATCAGGTGTACTTTATTGGAGAAATCTGTTATCGCCTCTAGAAATATGTGTCATAGAAGAAGAGTTCCCTCGAACCCTGTAAGAAATACATTCGTTAGAATATGACAGCCACTCAGGAGCAAGGACCCTTGAGAAGATTATCCTCTATCAAGGTTATTTTTGGCCAAAAATCAGGTAGGATTGGGAAAATTATGCCATGAATTGTGTGAAGTGCAATAAGTTGGCCCACTTCTGGTCCAGATGGCTCAGTAACTCAAGAGTATTTTAGTTCCCCGACCTTTCACCATCTGGGAATGGACCCGATTGGCCCATTCCCAATATCAAGTGGGCAGCATCACGTTAGCCTAGTTATAATCGACCACTTGAGCAAGTGGATAGAAGCCAAGACGCTCGCACAAACTACCACTCAAGTAATGAAAAACATTTTCTGGGTGGAGACTATCTATCGGTATGGAGTTTTGAACGCCATTGTGACTAACAACTACCCTCAATTTGAAAATGAAGAATTGGGCAACTTCTGTGAAAAGATAGGAAGTGAGCTCTAATTCTCATCTATGCATCATCAGTGATGCAATAGTCAGGTAAAGATGGCCAACAAGTTGATTTCAAACATAGTTAAGAAGAAGGTGGAAAATGCTCAAGGTAATTTCGCAGAGCAGTTGCCAATAGTTTTATGGACCCTTTGAACGACTCCTTCTTTAGCAACTGGTGAAACTCCCTTCAAGCTATCACACAGGTCCGAGGCTTTTTTTCCAATAGAGTTTGATATAGAAATCTCTTGTGTGCTATTATCCATGTTGAGCAACCACGATTGAATGGAGGTCAATAAAGATGAGTAGAGGTGTAGTCTCAACCTGATCGAAGAACTCCGGGACCAGTTTGTGATCCGATGGGCTGAGGCAAAGGGGAGGATGGCCAGATATTCTGACAAGAATGTTCAGGTAAAACAGTTCGAGAAAGGAGATATTATGCTAAAAAAGTAGATGATGTTGGGAGAGTGGCCTCGGTAGGAAAACTCAGGCCTATTTGGTAGGAACCCTTTGTCATCAAGGAGGAACTTAAGAACAAGGTCTACCGATTGTAATCACATGAAGGAGAGGAGATATACAATACTTGGAGTGGCAACAACCTTAAGAGATAGTATTCCTATGTCAAGGTGCGTTTCTTTCCTCCAAAGTTGGACTTGCTTTTCCAAAGTCAAAAGTTTCCCATTTTATTTAAAACCCTTAGCACAATGTAGTGCAAGGGAACATCTTAGCAAGCACACATGGTGTGCACGACCTCTAGTTTGGTGAGTCCTATAGCTTGTATGGACCCCCTCAAACAAATCCAGATATTCTAAGCAGGAGGAATACAACAAGCCTCTGACCTCCTAGCAGTATAGATCACTTCCCGGACCATAAGACTGCGATAATTACTCTCCAGAGATACTCTTTAAGTGACATAAGTGGTGGGTACAGATGTGTTGATTAGCTGTGTATTGATTGAGGCATTTTTATTATCAGTGGTCTCCTTTCTGAGGACAGAATCCGAGCAACAAGCGCATATTCCCCATCGACATTATTCAACGATGCATGCAGACAAGAGCCCTGCGGATTCCTTGGGCCAAAAACGGTGACCCTAACCTCTAACAATGGACCTAGCCGATGTGATAACATCATAAAATTTCCTAAGTGTCTACTCACACGAACACTCTAGATTTTTATAAGCCGCACACACACATTTAATTGACCCTAAATGCATGAATGCCCCGATTACACTGTGCGAACTATTGTCAAATGATAGACAACCTGAAAAATGTTTAAGTTGTCTGCCTAAATAACCTAGTGGGTGGTTAATAGGTGAGTTGTGCGTTTTTTTGCGGAATAAAAATTTTAGCGATCTATGCACAGAAAAATAACCAAGCAATCACAGATGACACCAAAAATTATAGTGGTTCCCCAACCTTGGGTACGTCCACTCTCCACTAACCGATCTAGCAATGCACTAGACTCGGCTACTCCACTAATCTCGGATTGAAAACAATCCTACTTCTTGGATCAACGTTCCTACAACTCGATCCACAAAACAGATCCAGACTCGGAAGATAAAAACTTTCTACAATAACTCGGAAAGCAAAGCTCCTACACTCAGAGAATAATCTCCTACAAGAAAAAATTTGAAATATGAAATACAAACTGTGAAATCTCTCAGATCTGGAATTTTCTTCCTATGTCTTCTTTCTTGAACTTTGAAGCTCTGTCAGAATATGTTGAAGAAGACTCGACTAGATCCTTGATTTGAAATTTCTGGACTCACAAGATCAAGAAGAGGATGTGTAGATCTTAGAAGATCTTGATCTACAAGTCGACTGCTCTGAATCGTTCTTGATCGAAAGCCCTTGGCAAAGAGCAAGATGAGCGGCAGCTTCCGATTTTTGAAAGAGAATTAGGGATTCAGAATTCTTAGAATTTCTTCTTTCATGTGCTTAGGGTTGGTCGGAATGACAAGACTTTTTATAAGATATCTCTAATGGTCATAATTACAATTAATGATGGCCACGTGGACCAATCACATCAAATCATATTTCAAAATCACGTCTGTCGGGACTTAGAAAAAATTTCTCAAAAAATAGCAGCAGTTCTCGAAAGGAAGTATTGTACTCGAGAAAAGACTTGTGTTCTCGAGAACAATGATAGAGATCTCGAGAAGAAAGACTTGGAAGATTTTCTTAAAAACAATATAGCATTTCTCGAGAAGAAAGGTTGTACTCGAGAAAAGGAATTTAGTTCTCGATAATAATCATGGTGAACTCGAGAAAAGGACTAAGAAAAAAATGTGGAGGTGGAAAACAACGATCTCGAGAAAGAAAGAAAGTACTCGAGAAAAACAAATATTGTTCTCGAGAAGAAAAGCTGGTACTCCAGAACAAGAAGACTTCTACTCGAGTACTACAGACATTACTTGAGAAATAAATATTGCCATCACGATAACTAATCAAAGTCTTCTCGAGAAAAAGACTTAGAGAAATTCTGACTGAAGGAAAGTTACCCGAGAAGAAGAGTCATGAAGTTCTCGAGTACATAAGACTTTCTCGAGAACAAAAAGATGCTTTCTAGAGAACAACTTCTGTCACTCGAATTTATGATGAGTCTTACTCGAGAACCTACTCTAGTTCTTCTCGAGAACAAAACTTAGTACTCGAGAAAAACATTTATAATTTCTTTGAGTCTGAAAATATAATTTCTTCAAGAATACACGACATCCAAATTTCCATCCATGCCCTTAGTGCTTGAAAAGGAAGTGTATCCCAATAGAGAGGCTACACATGAGTCAATATAAAGGATCACACAATGAGGGATTACATTGTATGGTCCTATGTTTGTTGACTCATTGTAGACAGACATTGGTCTACACTTGGCATATAAGTCCTGCAAACACTCAACTAAAAAGAGAAACAAATACAAACTTTATTCATCTTAGTTCAAGGGTGACTTCATATAAAGCTGGGTTATTGTGGATGAAATACCCAACAATCTCCTCCTATTTATAGAAGTCAGAACCCTTTGCACTAAGGTGAATTACATCAAGAGAAAAAAAAATAAAGAAACTAATAGCAAGATAAGTAGAATAAAAAGCTATTATGAGTAAAGTCAGATCAGCAAAATTAGAAGTTCATATAAATAGAAACTTGTCCAAGAGAAATTTAATTCCACAATTTCAAAAGAATGAACTTTCAAGATATCTTCAGCTTCTACTGATCCTGTTGAGGATGTTGTCTTTCAAGTTTCTTCTGTTGTCTCTTTTGGTAGCTAAAAGGCTTGGGGAAGTATTTTGGAGGTCTAGGAGGAGCCTTTAGATTATTTCTTCCATAAACTCTGTCATATATTCTTCTTTTTGTAAGAGACTTCTCATATAATCCCCATTCATCTGAGCTGTAGTGAAGGCTTGTGGATTCATTAAAATCAAGGACCAGCTTGAGAGTGTCAAGAATAAGGGATTTGGCGGTTCGACTCCACACTTCAGTAAACTCTTGAGTTCTTATCTTTGCAGCTTCAGGATTTGGAGTTGATCTGCTAGCTGAGGTTCCATCCCCATATTTCCTTCTATTGGCTTTCTAAACTTCTGGAGGTTGAGAAGGCATACCTGTTTGATCTGATTGCCAAACTTGTTCATATTCATCAAGAGGAGGTCCTTCAAAGTAGTCTAGAAGGGGTTCCTTCAAAATTTCTTGGAGGTGGTCCTTAGAAGTGTTCTGGAGGAGGAGAGAAAGTAGGCATGTTAACATCCAAATGTGCAGGAGGGGGTGGAGTAGGATCAATGGGCATCTCAAGAAATAGTTAATTGTGTATCCATACTGTTGTGTCAAATGTATAAAGCTTTGTACTCTTGACTTCCTTAAGCATAGATGTCTGGATCTTTTTCACTTGATCTTCCCACTGACTTTTCTAGGATTGACCTTATTTTTCAAATTGTTCTTTCACATTATCCTCCTACCATCTGACTTATAGTGTGAGGGTGCTGATTACATCTTCTTTAAATGTACCAACTTCTTCACAAGTATTGAAATTTCTCGCTTTGGCATTCTTTTCAAGCTTAATCTGATTATTAGCATGGGTAACTGATTGTTCCATCACATTACCAATTCTTATTATGGTATGATCTAAAGCTTTTCCTCCAATTTGGAGGAGCCTTTTGAGTTCATCAGTGTTGTTCTGGATTTCAGCAAATCTACGGCTCATTTCTTTCTCTAAGGCAGTCACCTTTTAAGTTACAATTTTCATAGACTCATCAAAGTATTGTGTCTGGGTAGCAAGCATAGCTTCAATTTTATTTAGAATATGGCCTTAAGGGAAGACCTCTGTAGGTTGAGCAGATGGAGGAGGCAGATTTGGGGCTGTCTATGGAAAGATTTATTCAATCACCACAATTGAGGTAGATGGCAGTTTCTTGTGGACAGTTTTGTCCTCATTTTCAGCATCTGAGGGCAGCAAGGATGGAATAGTGAAGTTAATACTTGGGAGTCTTGGTTTCAGCATCTTATTTAGGAGTGTCATCTTCTTAATAATTAATAGAAACAACTTCATCAGGTAGATGTTCAGCAGATTTCTCTTGTTCAATCTCAGGAGACTTGTCTTGATGAGGAGAAGGAGACTTTGCTTGTGACTTAGCTGGTTGTTCAGGGGAATTGGAGGATGATGGGTGATCTTCAGGAATAGTTGATAGAGGCTATTTGGATGTGATCTCCTCTATCATTTTGGTGATATCTTCATTAGTTGAGTGAATGTTCTCTTACACTTGAGCATCTGATAATGCCTCATCAAGAGTGGCAGGGTGGAGAGCAGCAGCAGCAGTCAAATCAGGAATTCATGTATGACATAGAGAGGTAGAGGCAGCAGCTAATGTGGATGGAATATCTTCTTGGACTTGATGACTTGTAGGAGATGAAGAGATTTGAGGAGGAGTGGCTGAAGGAGCTAGAGCTTTCTAAGCTGGGATAGATAGGGCAGGCTCCCCCTCAATAACTGAGTCAGTTATCTGATGAGAAGGAGGAGATGGGGTACTGTCCACATTGCTGGATGGTCATGAGACTTGGCATCCTGGGTTTAATTCTGTAGTTTGAGTTCCCATCTCAAATGGAATAAATAGATACCTTCTTCATATGACGAAGTGTTGTGCCCTTGGAGAAGTCAAAAACTTCTAGATTCAACTCATGCAGGATAAGAGAAATAATCCTAGCATAGTGAGGAGCCTTGATGCATTTTATTATCTTGTCAAGAATCATAATACCAAACTGAAACATCCTCCTTCTGATAATGGCTGTCATCATTTAAAATAAATCCGCAGAGATGAAGCTTATTGATGATGTATTACATAGAAGAACTTTCCCCAGAATATCCACCAAAAGCTTGCCCTCTGCATTGAGGTCTGGTCGATGAATGTTGTTTATAACAACAGAAATTCCACAAAAACTGTATGCTCTGTCATTATCTTCAGAGGTTATGTCATCTTCCTCTTAAACCAAGGGTAGCAGAAGAAGGGTAGAGAAATTGGACTTGGTAAGCTTGATCTTAATTCCCCTAACTTTGGACTTAAGAACTTTATCGTTCCTTCTCACTTTGGCATTTTGAAAGAACTCTTCTACCTTAGGGAAGATAATTTTATAGGGTTGCTATAGAACAAAAGTTAATCCGGCGGTGTCAAGGAGAAAAAGAAGGTTTTGGAAATCATCGGAAATTTCTGCAATCCCAGTAACAACAAGCTCACTCCCAATCCCAATCTTTGAAGTCGGTGCAATTTGATGTGGAGGAAATGATATCGGATGGCCAGCGACTGGAGAATCTAGTTTGTGGCAGACGACGGATATGGAGAAGATGAAACGGTTTTCTTGAGTGGAAGGGTTTTGAAATCGGAAATATGATTTTCTTGGACCTAAGTCTATTTATACTAACCTTTAAATTTGATGAAAAATAATATTAGTAACATTTAAAATACCTGGAATGAGGCGGTATAAAACTGGCTGCGAATATAGAAATTTGAACTGAAGTCGAGAAAATTTCATCTTATTTCTCGAGTGGACCAGCATTACTCGAGTGAGAGAATGATAGTACTCGAGTAACATCTTGGCGCTTCTCGAGAAGAGTCTCCTTACTCGAGTGGTATGACTCAAGTAATTTACCGATTCTCGAGTAGTCCAAGGAAGTACTCGAGTAGTTACATTCTTACTCGAGAGATGAGGTCTTGACTTGAGAATTTTTTGACTTTTTGATGTGTTCCTTGATCTCTGAGCTATGTTATGAGTCCTCCTTCTCTATTCTTCTTTGTTGAGAATTCCAAGTTTGTTTTGAAAAACGAGAACTTGGCCTCATCTAGCAGCTTTGTGAAAATATTTGCAATCTGCTTATTAGTTGGGACATATTGTAGATTTATGTCCCCATGCTCCACATGTTCCCCGATGAAGTGGTACCGTAGCTCTATGTGCTTTGTCCGGCTGTGAGAGACTTGGTTGTTGGCTATTGCAATCACACTAGAGGAGTTGCAAAACAAAATAATGTCTTTGACTTTCAGGTAGTAATCTTCAAGTTGGTGCTTTATCCAAAGCAATTATGCACAACAACTGCTGGCAGAAATGTATTCTTACTCGATCATTGAAATTGCGATACAATTCAGCTGTTTGCTGCTCCAAGAAATGAGTCTTCTTTCAAAAAATTTAGCAAGATCCGGAAGTGCTCTTTATATCATCTTTACTTCCTGCAAAGTCTGCATCTGAGAACCCAATTAGTTCGCTGTCATTACTTCTTGGGTACCATAAACAAAGATTTGGTGTACCTTTAAGATGTCTCAAAATCCATTTTCCAGCAGTGTTGTGAGATTCCTTAGAGTTCACTTGAAATCTAGCACATACAGATGTTGAAAATATTATGTCTGTTCTACTAGCAGTAAGACAGAGCAAGAATCCAATTATGCTTCTGTACTTGGTTTCATCAAAAGGTTTCCCTTTCTCATCCTTGTCCAAAGACATAGTTGAACCCATTAGAGTCCTCATAGATGTTGCGTTCTCCATTCTGAATTTCTTAATTAACTCCCTGGTGAACTTCGTCTGAGAGATGAAAATTCCATCTACAGATTGTTTCACCTGAAGTCCTAAGAAATACTTCAGCTCTCCCATACTGCTCATTTCGAACTTCCCTTACATAAATTTAGAAAACTTTTTGTAGAGATTGTCGTTAGTTGAGCCGAAAATGATGTCATTGATATAGATTTGCACTAGCAAAATCCTGCCTTTTATTTCCCTAAAAAATAATGTCTTATCTATCTTTACTCTATTGAACTTGTTCTCAAGAAGAAAGTTACACAGCATCTCGAACCAAGCACGAGGAGCTTGTTTCAAACCATATAATGCTTTAAATAAAAGATAGACATGATCAGGAAAGTTAGGATAAACGAAACTTGGAGGTTGTTACGCATACACCTCTTCCTGTATGTCACCATTAAGGAAGGCAGACTTCACGTCCATTTGATAGACAGTGATGCCCTTAAGTGAAGCTTATGCTAGGAACAACCTTATTGCCTCTAGCCTTACCACTAGAGCATATGGCTGGTCGAAGTTGATTCCTTCTTCTTGTCTGTATCCTTGGGCGACGAGTCTGGGCTTGTTCTTTATGATTGTCCCATCCTCGTCCATCTTATTCCTTTAGGCCCCCTTTTGTTCCGATAACATTCTTCCCTTTGAGTCTTGGAATAAGCTTCCAGACTTGACAACGATTGACCTGATTCAACTCTTCTTCCATAGCCATTATCCATGATGCATCTGAGTTTGAATCCTCAAACTTCTTCGGTTCAACCTGTGAGAGAAAACTCAAATATAAATTTTCATGTGATGTACCTCTACGAGTTCTGACATAACCCCTGGGATCTCCTATGATTTGGTCGATTGGGTGATCCTTCAGATGTCTGAGCTCTAGAGTCCTTGCAGCTGGAGTGTCTTCAACCACAAGTGTGAATTCATCAACATGGATGATTTCTTAATCTTGATCATCAAACTCTCCAATCGGGGTTAGAGTGGTGATCTTGATGAACTTTTCACCTTTTTATTCAGTCAGCTCACCCAAGTTAAGTTCTTTCATCTTTGAACCGCATCTTTAATGAAAACACTAGAAGAGCTGCCTTGCAGTAAGCTCGTCTCATCAAATACAAAACGAATAGATTCTTCTACAACTAGGATTTTCTTATTAAATACCCTATATCCCTTACTATGGCTAATATACCCTACAAAAATACCTTCAAAGCTCTTTTCACTAAATTTAGTAGTGTGATACTAGCCATTGTTAAGGACGAAGCACTTACAACAAAAGATTCTAAAATATAAAACAGTCGGCTTTCTGCCCTTTAGTAGTTCGTAAGGTGTCTTATTATGGTTTTTGTTTATGAGGGCTCGATTTTGCATGTGGCATGCATTGTTAACAGCTTCAGCCCAGAAATATTCTGGTAGTGAGGCATCACTAAACATGGTTCTGTAGGCCTCTATAAGTGTTCTATTCCTTCTCATAACTACTTTGTTCTGTTGAGGAGTGCGAGGAGAAGAAAACTTGAGAAAGATACCTTAGACTTTCACAAAATTCTGTCATGGCCCCAGACTTGAACACAATTCCATTGTCACTTCTGATTTTGACTAAGGAACAGTTGTATTCATTCTGGATTTGCCTAACAAAATTTATAAAGATGTCAAAAGTATCTGACTTGTGTTTTAGAAATAACACCCACGCAAAGCGCAAGTAATAATCAACAATAACCAATGTATAATCCTTACCTCCCAAACTTCTAACTTGCAGTGCACCGAACAAGTCCATTTGAAGTAGGTGTAAGCACCTGTTAGAGTCTTTGCCAATAATGCTTTTAAAGGTAGCCCTTGTTTGCTTGCCTTTTACACATGCGTGACAAGGTCTATATTTAGCGCACTTGACATTTGGGGCATCATGTACTAAATTAAGAGAAAAAATTTATTAATAGCTTTGAAATTAATATGTGCTAATCTCTTGTGTCATTGGTCACCAAGATACACACTATCTTTTGCAAAAAGACACACTGGTGTAGAAGAGTCTATGCAAATAAAATTCAAACAAAATATATTCCTACTATGAGTGTCTGATAGAATCGTTTTTAAATTATCTACCAATTTTAACAAGCACTTGTCTGCATGAAATTCTACGATGTATCCTTTATCATAGAGTTGGCATATGCTAATGAGATTGTGTTCCAATCCTTTAACATAAACCACATCTGAAAATGATACACTACTATTTGTAATCATACCGTATCCTTTAGTAATTCCTCTGTTAGAACCTCCAAAGATTACCTTTGGCCCGTTCATGACTGGTGAGTAATTCTAGAGAAGGCCTCTTGTCCCAGTCATATGCCGAGAGCATCCACTGTCCAAATACCATATAGGAGTTTTGGTGGTCTTTGGACATACCTGCAATCATAAATCAGTTTGCGTAGGAACCCAAACTCGCTTGGTTCCTTGGTCTCATGTTAGCTTACTCCCCCTACATGTATTAACATTATGAGTGGTCTTTCTCATATTGTTAATCTGAGGAGTTACAACATTTATGGAGTTAAACCCGCAATCAATGGCAAAGTGACCAATTTTTGAACAGCACCAACAATCAAACCTATTGTATCTTTGCCTAAGTTTCTCCTGCTTGACCTCTTGGGAGTGTGGTAGGCTTTAGGGTTATCAATATCTATAAACTAATTCCGCAAATTAACTCTAAGGGAGTTGAGTTGGGTGTTCTAATTTTTGAATACTCTATTCACCCCCCTCTAGAGTTGTATCTACCCTCACTTTCAATTGGTATCAGAGGGAGGTTGACTGACTGTATAGGCTAACACCTAAGTCACAAGATCCTGATAGATAGCAAGCTTATAGATATTCACTTCATGGCCCAGTCCAAGGATTACTCTAGCACCAGACCTCCAACATGCAACTTAGCTAATTTATCATCTGGAAGGCAAGGATTAAGTTATATATGAACTCTATTGATGAGAGTATTTTTGCTTCTATTTTGACAGGACCACCAAGAGCACCTGCTGCAGCTACTGCTTCATCATCAACTGATATGAGTGCAGTGCCTCCTCCAGATTACAACGATGAATACAAAAAGGCAAAGATAGCAGATGCCAAAGCAATGAATATTCTGGCTTAGACAATGTCTGATGAAGTATTCCAGAAAGTTGCTGACTGCTCCTCAGCAAAAGCAATGTGGGATACACTGAACCAGATTGTAGCTGGTTCAGCTGATGAAAGGAAGGACAGAAGGTCCAACCTTATCTCCCAGTATGAAAACTTCAAGAAAACTGATGCTGAATCAGTTGAAGCAATGTACACCCGGCTCAGCTCAATCATCAATGAGCTGAGGACTCTTGACAAGGATATATCATTGACAGAGGTCAATGATAAGATTCTTATGTGTTTCCCTAGCACATGGGATCTGAGGATCTGGCCTATCAAGGAGGCCAGAAGTACAAATGAAATCTCAACAGAAGCTCTCCTTGGCAAGCTCAAGTCCTTTGAGCAAGTGCTGAAGACCAGGGAAGCTGAGGCTGAAGCAAAGACTCCAACTCCAACAATAAAAGAGCAATCTCTTGTTCTCAAAGCAGCTGAAGCTTCTGAAGGAAGCCAATCCAATGAGGAACTAATGGCACTCTTTGCCAAGAGGTTTCTCAAGATGGGAAGGAAAGACTTCAGAAAGAAATCTTCAAGATATGAAGATAAACTAAGGTATGATCGTTCTCCTGCTAAAAAAATAATTTGCTATGGTTGCAGGAAGCCTGGACATATTCAACCAGAGTGTCCAGAGGAAAAGAATAAAGAGAAAAGGAAGGAAAAAGAACAGCACAGGAAGCATTCCAAACCCTCCTCCTACAAAAACAAAAAGAAGGATAGAGGTTTCGTTGCTGAAACCTGGAGCGATTCTGATGAGGAATCTTCCTCCTCAAGCTCCAGTGAGGATGAGGAAGAAAAGAAGGCAAAGGAAGTTTGCCTGATGGCAATTGATGCCTACAGCAATCACTCAGCTGCAGAGAGTTCAGATTCTGATGAAGAAATGCCAACAGAAGATGAGGTATTGTCTTCTTACGATTTTACATCTGCTGAATTTAAATCAGATTTTAAATCTTTGTGTTTAGATTTAATTAGTTCTGAAAAGGAAATTAAGGACCTTAGAAATAAGCTTGCTGAATCTGAATCTATCTCTAATGAAAACATTAGGTTAACAGCAGAACTCACTAATTCTAGTGAAGAAATAAAATTCCTTAAGAATGAATTAGCTAAGTCCAAAAGGTTAGAAGAATCTCTGAATGGTAGAAGCCTTAAGTTGCTTGAAATAACCAGCAATGTCAAACACTAGGTCAGGCAATAATAAGCTAGGCTTAGGAGCTTCATCCTGTGAACCCCCAATTATCCTTAAAAATCATTTTGAACTCCAGGGAACTTTATCTCAGCTGATGGGATAAAGAACACTGAGCAAGTAAGACAAGTTAATCAAGCCTTAAATAAAGTTAAGAGAGAGAAAAGAAAACAAAAAATTTAAGGAAATACAAAAAGCGTCGAACGCTGCTCGACGATCGCATGCTCAGTGGTCGAACGAAGCGCGACAATCTGTGCATCCATCGTCGAACGCTGATCGACGTTTTCAACATGAATTTCAAAATTATAATCAGAACCCTAGAAACCTGAATATGAATAGAAACCCTAGGTTTGTGGACCCATTAACTGCATGGAGCATCCCACCTAGGAGATCTTACCCTTTAGGTTATAAACCCCAACCTGCTTATTATTTTATTTCTAGCTTTCATTATGTGAAGAATAATGGACTCAAGGTTACCTGGGTCCATAATGTTTAACTTATCTCACTGCAGGTGAAGACCTATCCTATCACTCAGGACAAGTGGTATTTGGATAGTGGTTGGTCCAAACATATGACAGGGAATAGAGAAAATCTGTCAAAGTTTAAGGACCAAGCTTGGACCAAAGGTGATCTTTGAGGATTCTAGCTGTGGTCAAACTGAAGGATATGGTAGGATTACCATTGGAGCAGTAACTTTCAAGAGGGTTGCATATGTAACTGGACTGAAGCATAACCTTATCTTAGTAAGTCAGTTATGTGATGCAGGATATCAGGTATCATTCACTAACACTCTTTGTAATATTACTTTAAATAGTAATGTTGTGTTAGTAGGCATTAGACAAGGTAATATTTATTTAGTAGATTTTAATTCAACCCATTCTGAAATCTGCTTATTTAATGAAGTAACAAATAACAACACTTTATGGCATAAAAGGCTTAGCCATGTTAACCTCAAGAATATATCTAGGTTATCTAAATACAACCTTGTTAGAGGTTTACCTTCTTGCCCCTACAAGAAGGAGAGCCTATGCAAGGCTTGTCAATTAGGCAAGCAAACCAAGAATTCATTTAAGTCAGTAAATAAAAGTGATTCACCTAGAATCCTGTATTTATTACATTTGGACCTCTTTGGCCCAATAAATGTACAAAGTCTAGGAGGGAAGTATTACACTTTAGTAATTGTAGACGACTTCTCTAGGTTCACTTGGGTGTTCTTTTTGAGAACTAAGGCTGATAACTTCAAAGCCCTTACAGACTTTCTATTATGTGTGCAGACTGAGTACTCTACTCATGTGGCCTTGATCAGAAGTGATCATGGTACTGAGTTTGACTCTCTTCTCATGCAAGAATTCTGTGAGAGAGAAGGTATCAAACATAGCTTCTCAGCTCCTAGAACTCCCCAACAAAATGGGGTAGTGGAAAGGAAAAATCGAACCCTGATTGAAGCTGCTGGTACATTATTGGCAGATGCTAACATGCCTCTTTCCTATTGGGCAGAAGCTGTTAGCACAACTAATTATGTGCTGAACAGAAGTCTTATACACAAACTTAAGCGTAAAACTCTATGAGTTGCTTAAAGGAAAGAAACCTAAAATAAATTATTTTAGAGTTTTTGGCTGTGTAGTTTACATTCATAACAATAATAAAGAATATCTCAGAAAGTTTGAAGCAAAAGCTTCAATGAGAATTTTTCTTGGATATTCCCAAGTAAGCAAAGCTTATAGGGTATTTAATAAATCATCTTCTAAAATTGAGGAATCTGTGCATGTTTCTTTTGATGAATCTCAGATGTTTTACAAGGAGAAGGAAACTTCCACTTCCTCAAGTTCATTGCAGGTACCAGAATCTAATAAAGATGTCACTCAAGAGATTCTCCATCTATCAACTCTTCATATCACTGAATCAGACAGTGATGAAGACTTTGCAGAAGCTGTTGCTGTACCACCAATACTAGATCAAATTCCTCCTGAGGAATTAATCCCAACTATTGCTGAAGATCACATCCCACCTGTTGATGTTGTCACACTTAGAGATCATCCTACATCTCAAGTGATAGGAGACATATCAGCTGGTGTTCAAACAAGACATCAGCTAAGACAGGATGTGATGCATGCTTGTTTCCTTTCACAGATTGAGCCCCTGACCATTAAAGATGCTGAGCTAGATCCCCACTGGATCATTGCTATGCAAGAGGAAGTCAATCAGTTTGAAAGATGTAAAGTGTGGACTTTGGTTCCAAGACCTAAAGGCCAACTGATCATAGGCATTAAGTGGGTGTTTAGAAACAAGTTGGATGCAAATGGAATTATTATAAGGAACAAAGCTAGGCTTGTAGCTCAGGGCTACAGACAGGAGGAAGGTATAGATTATGACCAAACCTTTGCTCCTATTGCAAGGCTAGATGCAATAAGGATCTTTCTAGCATATGCAGCCTAAATGAAGTTTAAGGTCTTTCAGATGGATGTCAAAAGTGCCTTTCTAAATGGTGAGCTAAAGGAAGAGGTATTTGTTAAACAACCACCTGGGTTTGTTTCTTCAACTCAGCCCTCACATGTTTTCAAGTTGCAAAAAGCTCTTTATGGACTCAAATAAGCACCCAGAGCCTGGTATGAGACTCTAGCTAGTTTCCTGTTAGAGCACAACTTTGTTAGGGGAGTAGTTGATAGAACCCTTTTCATCAAGCACCATAAGAACACAATCCTGTTAGTTCAAGTGTATGTGGATGACATTAATTTTGGTTCCATTGATCCCAAACTGTGCAAAAAGTTCTCTGACTTGATGCATTCCAAGTTTGAGATGAGTAGTATGGGTGAGTTATCTTACTTTCTTGGTCTCCAAGTAAAGCAAGATGCTGATGGCATCTTCATCTCCCAATCCAAATATGCCAAGGAATTGGTAAAGAAGTTTGGGATGGCTGATGCTTCAGCAATGCATACACCTATGGCTACTAATGTAGTTATAGATTCTGATTATCAGGGAAAGCCTGTTGATCAAAAGAATTATAGGGCCATTGTTGGTTCCCTATTGTATTTAACTGCAAGTAGGCCAGATATAATGTTTGCTACATGCCTATGTGCTAGGTTCCAGGTCAACCCCAAGGAATCTCATCTGATTCTTCTCAAGAGAATCTTGAGATACCTGAAGGGATGTCCAAATCTAGGACTATGGTACCCAGCTGAGTCAGAATTTGAGTTAATTGGATACTCTGATTCTGATTATGCTTGCTGTAGAGTTGACAGGAAAAGTACCTCAGGAACTTGCCAGTTCCTGGGAGAGAGATTGGTCTCTTGGTTCTGTAAGAAGCAGGCTTCTGTCTCAACTTCAACTGCAGAGGCTGAATATATAGCAACTGCTAGTTGTTGTTCACAGATCCTGTGGATTCAAAACCAGCTTTTGGATTATGGGTACACACACAATAACACAAAAATCATGTGTGATAGTACCAGTGCTATCTCAATTGCATAAAATCCTGTGCACCACTCTAGAACCAAGCACATTGAGATTAGACACCATTTCCTGAGAGATTGTGTGGAAAGAACAAGATCAGCCTTGAGTTCATATCCACTGACCTTCAGAGAGGTGATATTTTCACCAAGCCCTTAGATAAACAGAAGCATCTGTTCTTTTTGGTTCAACTAGGCATGATTAATGGAAAAGACTAAGTGTGACGTCTGCCTGTGTTGAAACTTATTTGAAGATCGTCGAACAATGTTCGAAGATAGTCGATCGGATCAAGCCTATCGTCGACCTATGGTTGATGATAGCTTATCTGCTTGAAGATCGTCGACCGACGTTCGAAGATCGTCGACCGACGTTCGAAGATCGTCGAACAGGTCGAGACTATCGTCGATCTATGGTTGATGACAGCTTGTTGTTTGTGAAGACAGAAATAGTCGAACGATTGATTGACTACTCTGCTTCAGGAACGATCGTTGAACGACCGTTCGACCATCGTCTCCAGTATCTTTTAAAATAGATCGACTATTGTTGGTTTAATATAAAACCGATGGTCGACCTAGGTTAAGAGATCGTTCTTTTTATCGTCGACAGAGAGCGTCTTCTCGCATTCCGTCTTTCTGCTTGCTCCCTGTCTCGCGATTTCTGCCGTTTCGCCTTCGCCGTCTTTCTCGTCTTCTCCAACCCCTGCGATGGCGATTGCTCCAGCCCTCCTGTCCGTGGTAAAGTTCGATGCTGGCTTCAGTTTGTACTTTGACTCCTTCAGCTGCTGCGAATCTGCTATAGTGGAAATCCTCAACCTATGCAAAGATCAAGGACTGGAAAAGCTCATGTCAACAAGAATAAAGATAAACATTCCCGAGATTAAAGAATGGGCATTCACTTCGTCCTCAAATGACGACTCTATGACTAGAACGATAGGCGGAGAAGAGGTAATTTTGACTCCCGCCGTTTTAACTGAAATTTTTGGATTATTGAATGGGGAAGAAGATTATGAGCAAGATACCCCTGAGTTTGGGAGAATGTTGACTGAATTAGGACATGCCGACGGCATTCCTTCTAAGCTATTAAAGGTGAATTTTCCGTTGAAGATTAAGTTCCTTGCTGAACTAGTCGGAAAAGTGCTATTGGGAAAGCACTTTGCCCATGATAATATTACCAGGCAACAGTTTGCCCTGATGTGTGCCATCGTGAACAAGAAGCAGATTAACTGGGCAGGAGTTTTGTTTGATTTGATAAGGAAAAAGAATAGCAAGAAGGAAGTCACCCTGGGTAGGGTGGTTGGGATTTTTCTAAAGGAGAAATATCCCCATCTATTGGTCTCAGTTTCTACTTCAATAAATGCCAGCAAAAAGATGGACCCGACCCTGTTTGTCAAGTGGAAAAGGAGTTTTCTGAAGCCCGCTCCTGCAGGGGTAGCTCCAGTTGCATCAGAGAGCACAAGGACTGCTTCAGTCACTCCCCTCCTTCAAGAAGTAGGCTCAGCCAATCTCTCCTTTCCATCCATCTTATCTGCATTACCTTCAACCTCCACTGAAGTGCCACCATCTACTTCAGTTGAAGTTCCATCTTCTACATCTCTTCTTCTTGATTCCTCCACAATCCTCCATGCATCACCACCAGCATCCCCTCTCCCTCATCATCTTGCTAGGATATCTCATCCTAGTTTTGATTTATTGGTTTCTGAGCTATCCACTCCTCCTCAGTCTCCAATTCTTCATTCTGATCATGTTGATCTTCTTGCATCTACCCATCATTCTCTAGTTCACTCACCATCTAATCAAGAATTCACCATCCCTGCTGATCATCCATCTTCTGTGATTCCCCCACCTTCATTTGAAATCACCCCAGCCTTCATCTCTAGCATCCTGGAGTTAATTACTCCTTCAATCAAAATCATGATTGAAGAGGCAATTGCTCCCCTTGCTTCCTCCATCTCTTCTTTAACTGCTGTCATTCAAGCCCTCTCAAAATCTGCTGAGCCCTCTTCATCTAGGGGCCTGGTTTCAGTTTCTACTAAAATCAGGCAGGGGGAGATGCTTTATGAAGATGCCTGTGAGCTACCCTTTCCCTCCCTTCCAGCCGATCCTCAAGCAGATGCAGAAAAAGAGATAGAAGAATTAGTTCCTCCATTGTCTGAAAAAGATATTTCTGATGCCATAATGAAATCTGAGTTTATTGTCAAAGTATGCCTAGAAGAATGCTCCACTTCCCTTATTGCCCTTTACCTAGAAGGAGTCATTACTTCCTTCCTAGATGAATTATGGGAGTTAGGACATTCAAAGGAAAATTCTGAAGGTATCCCTTTTACTCATTTTTTAGACTTGATAACTGACATGCTAGTATGGGAATACCTAGAAGGAATGATACGATGTCATTTAGCAAATTTTTGTTCATAATACTACAAATATAATTGAAAAAGTATTAGATGTCCAAGAGCTTGATCACCAACCAGCTCCAGAAGTTCAAACTGAACCAGAACCAATTGTTCAAGATCCTGAGGCTGTTCAGCCAGCTCAGTTAGCAGTGCTTGAAGAACTGGTCCCCATGACAGTTGTTGATGAATAAGAAAAGGCTTCAGAAATTCATATTGAAAAGTCTACTGTCTGGGATGACACTCCTGGATTAGATTTAGATATTCTTCTGGCATAGGATGCCATGGAAGAAGAGTTAGAAAGAGTTGCCTTAAAAGAGAAGGAAAAAGCTGTGCAAGAGGCGTATGATCCTTATGATCTTCCTCCTTCTTCAAATACTGAGGATGAGGATGATTCTGATGAATCTGATGAGTCCAAGAGAAAGAAATCTGCAAAGAAGAAAAGGAAAGCTGTGGCTCCTCCTCCTCCAAATCATGACAATGATGTTCCCTACTATATCTTGAAAGGTATTGATCCTAAGTCTAAAGAGTTTCAACATTGGATGGCATTTTCTAAGAATCAGCAGAAGTTAAAGAAGAAGTCTAAGAGGTATGACAGTCCTGCTCTAAGATGGACTCCTAGAGGTCCTCCTCCTCCACCTCCCAGTGCAGGAGCCTCTGGAAACTTATCTGCAAATCCTTCTGCTCAGTCTGATAAGTTTAACCCATCCCAGTCATCTCAAAGGAAAAGTTCTCAAGGATATAAAGGCAAAACGCAATCTGGTTACCAAAGACATGATGTTGATGTAAAGGAACAAGTGAAGGAGGTGGTTTATCAAAAACCAACTTTTTCTCCTCCTCCTTCCAAAGAAGTCAAGAGCACATCCTCTCCAAAGCCAGATCATGCAGTGAAAGCTGTTTCAAAAGGTAAAAGAGTTATTTTCTCTGAAAAATCTAGCAAGAAATTTGCTGAGTTTGCTCCTCCTTTTTCTCTAGTTATTCAGGATAAAGAGCCAGCTAAAAGTCTGCTAGATATGTCTATTAAATTTAAAGCTGCGAAACCTGTAGATACAACCTCTGAAAATGTGTATGAAATCCAAGAGCTTGATCCTGATTTCAGGATGGCTTGATTTCTTGAGCTTGTTGGATCAGCCCAAATCAGGAAAGCCAAAACTGAAGGTAAAGAAACTGCAGGATTAACCACTATGTCCAAATTCAGAATGAAGGAACTTGATAAATTCTAGGTTAGACCTGAGGTATTTGACCCTTCAAAATACATGGAAAAGCATCCTGAAGCAGTTGTCACAAGGGCGTCAGAATCTAAAATCATTGGAGAACAAGACCTAAAGCTGTCAAGGAAAGAAGCTCTAGATCCTTCTAGGAAGATTACTTTTATTCCTAGTTCTTCTGTTCCTAAACCTAATTTTGAAGCTTCTTAAAATTCATTGATTGACAGTTATTTACTTATCTGATTGATTGATGTTATCTGCTTAACTTTTTTTCCCTTCATGTACTTTATTTATTTTCAGTAATAAGTTTTGTTTTTTGTTGTTGAGAGACTTAACTCAAATAGGGGGAGATTGTTGGTACCCTAGTTTGGATTTGAGTTCTGTCCTCTCTTTCTGTCTCTTGACCCAAGATTTATCTATGGTCAAAGGTTAGTTGTTTAGTTAGTTTGCTCTAGATTTAGAGTTGTCACTTATCCAGATGAAAATTTGGTTAAGTTATTTTTTGTTCGACTATGGTCGAACGTCGCTCGACTATCGTCTATCGACTGGTCGACGATCGTCTATCAGTTGTTCGACGTTTGTCTGTCAGTAGATCATCTATCTCTGAGTTAGTTCAACTCTTGTTAGCTCGACATTCTGTGGAATCTGCCTCGCCGATCGTCGAACCCCGCTCGACGTCTTTTGACCAGACAGATTTCTTGATAGTTCGACTATCTGCTTGGATAGTTCAACTGTCTGATAGTTCGACTATCTGTTTGATAGGTCGACTATCTGTGTTGTTTGATAGTTCGACTATCTGTTTGATAGGTCGACTATCTGTTTTTCTTGATAGTTCGACTATCTGCTTGGATAGTTCAACTATCTGATAGTTCGACTATCTGTTTGATAGGTCGACTATCTGTGTTGCTTGATAGTTCGACTATCTGTCTTGATAGGTCGACTATCTGTTGTGTTTGATAGTTTGACTATCTGCTTGGATAGTTCAACTATTTGATAGTTCGACTATCTGTTTGATAGGTCGACTATCTGCTTTCTTTGATAGTTCGACTATCTGTTTGATAGGTCGACTATCTGTTTTGTGTAATAGTTCGACTATCTGTTTGATAGGTCGACTATCTATTTGGCTTGATAGCTCGACTATCTGTCTTGATAGGTCGACTATCTGATAGCTCGACTATCTGTTCTTATAGGTCGACTATCTGTTCTGGTAGTTCAACTATCTTCTTTGGTAGTTCGACTATTTGTATCGTTCGACTATCTATTTGATAGGTCGACGATCTCTGTGCTTCGGTCGACGATCTCCGAGGGTCGTTCGACGTTTTGCTGTATGTCTTTAATAATTTTGTCCTCTTCTATTATATGATTTATTTCATATTTATTTGGCATATTATTTCAGTTAATTTATGATATTATTTCCATGCAATATCTGCTCCATTCCTTATGCTTGAGCCAATCTTTATCTGACAAAGTGTTTTGTCTTATTAGTTGAAATGTATTTTCTGCTTTATCTGCCAGGCTGTCCTTTATAGTCGTTAAACTCAGAAAGTCTTTTCTGGCTGTAAAGAGTTCTTTCTGATGTGACCTTTTTCTAGCCCCTTCTTATCTGATTGGTTATGCAGCTTCTTAGAAAGCTTTATCCTCTTATAGTATGTCTGTTTGTAGGATTTATTTTTGCTTTATGCTTTTTGCAGCCCAGATTGCTGATTTCAGAAGAAGACAAAGATTCAAACAAAAATTAAAGCCGTTGCAAAGGCTCATATAAAAAGAGCTTCTTTTGAAAGAAGTGGATATACAAAGATACACAGAACCCAGATTATATACACTCAGCAGCATAGAGAAATAGTGAAAGAAAGAAAGTTCTACAGCTCTCAGAATTTCATATTCACCTGAGAAGACCAAAGCTCTTCTGCATTCTTCTTCATCCTGAGTTCATCCTGCTTACAGGAAGACTTTCACACAGAGGCCTTTAGAAGAAGAAGAAGAAGAAAGGAAGTTGTTTTGAAGAAGAACAATCATTCAACAATCAAGAGTCTTCTTCAAGCTTCTCCTTCAGAACCTTAAGACAATTCTTTGTCTTAGTTCAGAAGAGTTCCTGCACCTTGAAGCAAGACTCCTTCTTGGATACTCTCTAAGCCAGGGGGAGCCTTGATTCTTTAGAGATTCTAGCTCTGTGCAATCCACTAGCTTCTCTAATTTGTTTAACAATAGTGAAGAAGCCTTAACTCTCTCAACCTCCTGTACAAAGGGTTATTACTCCCTTCAAAAGTGAACTCTTGGTGGCAGGGCACCTGATCAAAAACCTGTGTTGGATTTTGAGCTCCTGATCAAAAGCTCAAAGGGTCTACTTGATCTACCTGAAGCAGATCAGTTGGTGGCAGGGCACCTGAACAAAAACCTGTAGTGGATTCCTACAAGGGTGGTAGAAGAGTGGACGTACCTATTTAAAGGGAACCACTATAAATTTCTTGTGTCGTCTGTGTTGCTCATTTAATTTATTGCACTGTAGCTGTGAATAGAAATAACTAGGATTGCTAGTGGCTGTGTTAGGACCCAAGCTTAACTATAATTACAGTTAGCTCTCTCTTGTGCACTACACTTTGTGTTAGGCTCTAGGGTTATCAATAGCTATAAACTGATTCCGCAAATTAACTCTAAGGGAGTTGAGTTGAGTGTTCTAATTTTTGAATACTCTATTCACCCCCCCCCCCTCTAGAGTTGTATCTACCCTCACTTTCACATAGGCAAACCCCATTCGGACTAATTCTCTACCTCTCATCAAACCACTAATGCTTAGAGGGGCCATGGAGATTCAAAGAACGAAGGAGAGCTTGCTGGACTACTGTCAGTTGAAGAAATGACTGTCACTGCATTGTCACTGTCGGAATGTCGAGAAACCACTGTTGGATAAATGAGAGAAAGCTATCGGGATTTCAAGTTGTCCGAGGAATGATAGAGGGAAAATGGTTTAGGTCTTGCTGGAACTTTGTATAATCCTTGGATTTCTTTCACTGAACTAGATGATGAGGAGCGAGAGCGAATCCGAAGGAGGAAGATGATGAGCGACTCTCGCGGGAGATGAAGAGTCAGGAGAGATTTTGCGGAGAATCAGCTTGATTTTGGCAAAGTAATCCTAACATCGGGAGCCCCCTTTTTCCTTAATATATATATATATATAATTTTTTAATTTTAAAATTGACAAGGAAAGCGCGTATCTGACATTCGGTGGATTTTTGGATCCAATATAGAAAGATATAAAACTTTTCCCTAGGTGAAATTCGGCTAGTTTTGCCGGAACCGAGTCAGATTCAGCGAGTATCAACTGATATCCGACGAATTGGCGAGTGTATTGTACGATATTCGATGAATTTCTCTTGGGATATTTTTCTACCTTGATGCATTTCCCGAGAGATTCTTGTCTTCTTGGCCCTTTTCATGAATCCTTGTTCAGCATACCTTGTTCTGTTTTGAAAACGAGAACTTGGCCTCGTCTAATGGCTTTGTGAATATGTATGTGACCAGTTTATCCATTGGGACATAGGTTAGTGCTATCTCCTTATTATCCACATTCTCCCGGAGTAAGTGATATCGCACCTCGATGTGCTTTGTCTGGCTATGATAGACTGAATTATTCGAGATCGCTATTGCGCTGGAAGAGTCGCAATACATTGGAATCTTTTTAAACTTCAAGTTGTAGTCTTCAAGTTAATTCCTGATCTATATAAGCTATATGTAACAACTACTCGCAGAGATATACTCTGACTTGGCCATAGAAGTTGCCACACAATTCTACTACTTACTACTCCATGAAATAAGTCATCTTCTGAGGAATTGGCACATCTTAGAAGTGATTTTTGTCATCCTTGCTTCCTGAAATCTAGCGCAGACGCATGTTGAAAACATTATATTTGGTCTACTAGAAGTGAGGAAGTGCAAGGATCCAATTATGCTTCTGTGTTTGGTTTCATCAAAAGGTTTCCCTTTCTCATCCTTATCCAGAGACATAGTTGAATTTCTTAAGAAGCTCTGTGGTGAACTTTGTCTTAAAGATGAAAATTCCATCTTCAGATTGTTTTACCTGAAGTCCTAAGAAATACTACAACTCTCCCATACTGCTCATTTCAAACTTCCCTTGCATAAGTTTGAAAAACATCTTGCAAAGGTTGTCTTCCGTAGATCCAAATATGATATCATCGACATAATCATGCCTTTTACTTCCCTAAGAAATAAGGTCTTGTATATCTTTCCTCTTGTGAACTTGTTTTTAAGAAGAAAGCTAGACATCGTCTCATACCAAGCTCGTGGAGCTTGCTTTAAGCTATATAGATCTTTATTTTAAAAGTAAACATGATCAAGGAAATTGTATTTAACAAAACTTAGGGGTTGCACTACATATACTTCCTCTTTTAGATTCCCGTTTCGGAATGCTGACTTCACGTCCATTTGGTAGACGGCGAAGCCTTTTAGGGTAGTATACGCAAGAAAAAACCTGATCACCTCAAGCCTGGCCATTGGAGCAAAGGTCTGGTCGAAGTCGATCACTTCATCTTATCTGTGTCCTTGAGCTACAAGCCTGGATAAATTCTTGATAATGACACGATTTTCTTTCAACTTGTTTCTAAAGATCCACTTGGTGGCGATCACATTCTGTCCCTTGGGCCTGAGTATCCCATTCTTGTCTGTATCCCAGACTTTGCAATGTTCAAACTGATTGATCTCCTCTTGCATAGCCAAAATCCAAGAAGCATTATTGTTTGCCTCCACAAATTTCTTTGGCTCAATCTGAGATGGAAAACTAAGATATAATAACTCATTAGTTGTACCTCTTCTGTTTCTAACACCGTCGCCTGGCTCTCCAATTATTTGATCAACTGGTTGATCTCTTAGATGTTTAAACCCTATATTTCTTGCTCTCCCACCAGCAGGCTCTGTAGTATTTTGTTCATCCTCTGGAGGTTGAAGAAATTCTTCCTCTAGCGGTTCTATATCCCCCAAGCCTAGATCGACGATCTTGACCGAGCTTGGAACTTCTTCCTTTACAGCTTCATCCAAGCTTAGTTCCTTGAACATGATACCTACATATAGACCAATAACACTAGACGAGCTACTTTGGAGCAGGCTTGTCACATCAAATATAACATTGATCGACCCTTCTACTACAAGAGTTTTGTTATTGAAAATCCTATGCCTTACTATGTATACTATAACCTACAAAAATACATTCAAAATATATTTCACTAAACTTCGTTCGGTAATACTTGCCATTATTATGTATGAAGCATTTACTTCAAAAGATTATAAAATAGGGCACGATCAGTTTTCTTCTCTTCAATAACTCATATTGGGTCTTACGATAGCTTTTGTTGATAAGTGCTATGTTTTGCATGTGACAAATTGTGTTTACTGCCTTAGCCTAGAAGTACTTCGGAAGTGAAGTGTCATTCAACATAGTTGTACAAGATTCAATTAGGGTTCTATTCCTTCTCTCAGTAACTCCTTTTTGTTGCGGAGTGCACGGGGAGGAAAACTCATGAAAGATACCTTGATATCCACAAAATTTTGTCATGGCACTAGACTCAAATTCTGTTTCGTGGTCACTTCTGATTTTTACCACTGAGCAATTCAATTCATTCTAAATTTGCCGGATAAAATTTGTGAATGTGTAAAAAGGTGTCTGACTTGTGTTTCAGAAAGAACACCCAAGTAAAATGCGAGTATCCATCAACAATTACTAACGTGTAGACATTACCTCCTAAACTGTGAATAGGCATAGGACCGAATAGGTCTATATGAAGTAAGTATAAACTTCTTGAAGAATCTTTCTCAGCGATACCCTTGAAGATAGCCCTTGTCTGCTTACCCATTTGGCATGCATGACACAGACTCTATTTAAGGCACTTAATGCTGGGGGCATCGCATACTAAGTTGTGAGAAAATAACATATTTATTATTTTGAAATTAATATGTGCTAATCTCTTGTGACATTGGTCACAAAGTGATACACTATCTTTTGCTAGAAAGTAGACTGGTGTAGAATTGTCCATGTAAACAATATTTTAATAGAAAATATTTTTACTCTGAGTGCCTATTAAGACTCTCTCCAAATTTGCAGATGGCTTTATCAAACATTTGCCCTTGCAGAACTCAACGACATAGCCTCTATCACATAACTGACTTATGCTTATAAGATTATGGTGTAATCCTTCAACATAAGCCACGTCTGTGAAAGAGACTACTCTGTTTGAGATCATACCATAGTCTTTTGTAGTTCCCCGGTCTGAACCTCCAAAGATGACTTTTGGCCTGTTGTAGACTGGGGTGAAATCAAGAAACAAGCTTCTTGTCCCGTATATGGCCGAGAGCATCCACTGTCCAAATACCAGATTGGATTTTTATTGGCATTGGACATACCTGCAATCATAAATAATTTTACCTTAGGAACCCAAACGTATTTGGGTCCTTGGTTCCTAAGTTAGCTTAACACGACTAGGAACATTAAATCTATGAGTTGTCAATCTCGCATGATTAACTCGTGGAGTTAAAAAATTAGAAGTGTTGAACAAACAATCTGCGCCAAACTGACCAATTTCGCCGCAACGCCAAAATACAACTTGTTGTACCTTCTCTTGTACTCTTGCTTTAACTTTTGAACATGAGGTCTAGAAGGGGCAACATACTTAGAGGTGGAAGCCTCTTGATTACAGCACACACATGGCTTTTCCATCTCCTTTGCCTTAGGTATAAAAGTTCTGGCTTTTGGTGCCCTCTTATAGTTATGTCCATGAACATAAGGACCATAACTCTTGAGTTAATTCTCTTCATAAGGTGCTTTGAAGATAGTAGCACCATAGTCTCGAGGGCGGGTCCATCCCTGGTATTGCTTCTTGGGATCTACAAAAGTAGGCCTAGCCAGATGACCGTAGGATGACTCAAGGTCAAACTTGTTTGTCGGGAAGATTAACTTCCTAAATGAGGGTTGACCTAGAGGGTCCTTCCCCTTTTCTTTGGAACTGTCTTTTTGGCAGCCTTACCTATTTCGACTACGTGGCCTAGACCACTACACTTCTTCAGAGTTGAGAACTCATCAATGAGAGGGAGAATAGTCTTCGGCTTGGAGTAACTCTCAACAAGTTTTCTCTCCACCAAGATCTTTTCTTCTAGCTCATCAAGATATTTCTATTTAGACTTAATATTTAAGCCAAACTTTTTTATTCCTCTTGCAAGGAGTGAACTTCACTTCTGAGAGGAGTAAATTCTACAATTTCCTCCCTCAGGATTGATTCCACTACCTTGAGAGAGGCAATCTCTTTTGCTTGCTTTTTGAGTACCTTTCAGTATTTCTCAAAAGCCTTCAAAAGGTTCTCATGCTGAACCATTAAATCAGACTCATCCTCTTCAGAAGAATAGTCTTCATGACCATTAGTGGACATTTCTGATTCTGAGAGTATTGTGTGCGAGTTTACCTTCCCGCGATACTCCGAGTCACCAACTTCCTCGTCTTATTCAGCCATGTGCCCGAAGTAGGCTTCCTCATTCTCTAAGCTATACTCACTTGAGTCACTATTGCTGAGAGTCTTGGACTTCTTGGTGATGAAGCTCTTTTCTTCTTTTCTTTTTCCCTTGAAGGATCTTTTCTCCTCTTTCTTGGAGCCCTCCTTCTTCTTGTATGGGAATTCAATAATCATGTGCCTGTCTTGTTGCAATAGTAGCAGACAATGTCAAAGGAAGAGTGTTTGTTCTGTTTAGATCTATACCTGTCCTCTCGGTTGTAGCTTTGTCTGGAGCGATCACCATCACGATGAGATTTTTTTTAAATCATATGAGGATGACTGATTCTTCATTTGTCTCCTCTTGCTGAGTATTTTCTTGAACTGCTTATATATTAGAGAGAACTCTCCATCTGATAACTTAGAGCCAAATGTGCTATGCTCAGAGTCTTTTGGGCTATCAGGAGAATGAGTCCTTACTGATGAAACATCTTTGGAATTTCTTAACCCTTCCGCCTTTAGGGTCACTGACTTCTCTTTGCTAGAAGTCTGACTGCTTTGCTTCTCATTCTTTCTGGTGTTCATTTATAGTTCATAGGAGAGAAATTTCACAAAGAGGTTCTGAGGGTCAATTTCAGGCAGCTTTCCAAATTATCTAATGGCTACGACTTTGGTGTCCCATTCCTTTGTCAAGGATCTCAGAAATTTATCGTTGAGCTCCCCATTAGTGAAATTATGACCATAGTTCCTGAGGCTATTTACAATCTTAAAAAATTTCTCGAAGCTATCACCAATACTATCTCTTGATCCTTGCTTGAGTGCTTCGTATTCCTGATTCAATAATGATCTGTGGTCGTCTCTTACTTCTTATGTCCCTTCCATCAGCACAACTAGGCATTCCCACATTTCTTTGGAAGATTTGCTGTGGAATAGATTTTGAAGCATTGAGTCGTCCACTGCACTAGCGATGATGTTCTTTGCCTTATTATCAAGGGAGACAAAGGCAATTTAATCCTTAGTGGTGGAGATGACGGCCCCCAACTTGCTGAAGAAGATGACGACACGCTACCAGAAGAACCTCCTTCATATCCAACAAAATACTTGCGTCATCATGGTGATCGTGTGGAGCGTCGCTACAACCTCCACCCGCGGCGCAAGACCACTTAATATTATTTAGTTTATTAATTTTAATGTTATTTGAATTTATGGTGTTATTTGCTTGATGCAATTTTTATTATTTCATTTTGGTTTGAAACTTTAGAATTATTTTGATGTTGGGTTGCATGTAGCCAAAGCATGATATGTAAGCCTATATATAAGCATGTGTTGTTTTGTTTAGGACAAGTTGAATGAGAATTGAAAGCTAATTATTCCCTCTTGAAATTTCTCCTCCTCCCTCTCTCTAAGGTTCGGCCAACACCCTCCTCCTTCAAGCCGCCCACATCCTCTCCTCTCTCTTTCTCTCCCTCTCGGCCTCCAGCCCCCTCCTTTCCAAGTCGCCACCAACATCATCCCCCCTCCTCTCCAAGCCGTCGCCAACCTCCAACCACCACCCTCCACTCTCGGCCTACACCTTCCGCCAACCCTAATCCGCCGCCAAGCATCCCCTCCATTGTCCCTTGCCACCTCCTCCACTCCACAAACTTTTCTCTCTCCAAAACAATAGCCCACAGTGTTCCTCTCCACCCCCATTCAAAAACCCGACCACCTCCCTAGCCTAAAACCGACCACCCCAAGGCAAGTTTGGCCATCCCCCTACATCACAAAATCACAACCTATTTTCTCATCATCTGTTGAATGGCCCTCGGCTAAAGCGTGAAATGGCGACGACGGTGTTACTTTCTCTCCATCCGGCATAACTCTTGCGGAGCCGTGGACGAGCGTTCCAAGTTAGATAATCGGAATCATCCATTCCAATTTGGGTAGCGAAATTCTACTCTCGTGTGATTCCCTCTTTGATATTCTAGTGGTGGACATTTGTTGCATTGATTTTTGAAGCGTTGAAAAATCGTGGTTTATTTCGACTGGTTTGTATTCACCATAATTTATTTATTTTTCGAAAGGTTAGGCAAACCTCGTAACTTTTGTTTGGAGAGATCTACCATTTCCGGATCATGATTTTTGGGTAGATCTCTTTTGGTACAACACCGCTCGGTCGGACCCACTATTGGTCCTTTTAGCTCGATCGGATATCGGCCTATCGCACTTTGTTCGATCCCAAATGGTTTGGCTACGCGTGCGTTAGCATAAAAGTGATATAATTGCTTGGAGTGTGCGCTGCATAAGATTTTGTGAGAGTGTTGGATTCGAACCGTAGAAAGGAGATCATGTTTATTCCATAGATTTTTGGTGTCAACGCATATACCAGCATCAATTTGGTATCATAGGGATGTTCATGTCAGTTTCTTAATTAGCACCCTCCCCCTTGTATTTGCATGTCGGCACACACTTTTCCTGCTCATTTACTAGTCAAAATTAAAAGAAATTTTTTTTTGGTCTGCCAATAGCGGTCTAAATTTTTTATTTTTCAGCAAAATTTTAAAAAAAGAATTAATAATCTCCTTTTAATTTCCTATAAGAAAAACTAAAAAAATTATTTTTACCCTAGTTACTAAGTGGGAACAATTCTATCTGTCGTGTTTCCTTGAGTAAGTTTATCTCATTTCTGCATGCACACTAGATTAGGCACTGAGTATTCCCAATCTTCCTCCCAAATGGAGGGTGAGCGGGAAGTGGCTCACATTCCCGCATCAATTAAGGAAATCCATCAGGAGATGATGGAGATTAGGGCATTGCTTCATAAGTTAAGACTGAATCGAGCGACTCCCCAAAAACAAGATACTGATCCACTTGATGAAGGGAATAATAATCCCTATAACCACCATAAAAATGAACGAGCCCCACGTGCATCGTATGAGTTTGACATTACTTGAGCCATCCGGGTCTGATGCAGTAGCCCCGAGCCGGCCCCTCTCGGTCGACCGCCCTCAGCCTAGCCAGCGGACCACGTGCTGGCGACCACTGCCGGGCTGCAGCCCAAGCACCCCACCCATGACCGCACCTATTCTCAGCGCGGCGGGATGTTGAGGCGAGGTCTCGAACCCAGCCCCCTTGATAAAGAGCTTTCCTAACAGCTCTTTATCAAGGGGGCTGGGTTCGAGACCTCGCCTCAACATCCCGTCGCGCTGAGAATAGGTGCGGTCATGGGTGGGGTGCTTGGGCTGCAGCCCGGCAGTGGTTGCCAGCACGTGGTCCGCTGGCTAGGCCGAGGGCGGTCGACCGAGAGGGGCCGGCTCGGGGCTACTGCATCAAAAAAGTGCACTTTTTTGATGCAGCGATCCAGAGCCGCCCCGCTCTGGCACAGCCAGAGGAACACGTCCGGCGATCACTACCGGGCTGCAGCCCAAGCACCCCAAGCACCCCACCCATGACCGCACCTATTCTCAGCGCGGCGGGATGTTGAGGCGAGGTCTCGAACCCAGCCCCCTTGATAAAGAGCTTTCCTAACAGCTCTCATCACCAACTGAGCTGGGTTCGAGACCTCGCCTCAACATCCCGCCGCGCTGAGAATAGGTGCGGTCATGGGTGGGGTGCTTGGGCTGCAGCCTGGTAGTGATCGCCGGACATATTCCTCTGGCTGCGCCATAGCGGGGCGGCTCTGGATCGCTGCATCAGGGTCAAACCCTCATCATATGACGGGATGGGTGAACCCCAAGTCTTCCAGGACTGGGTTATGGAGATTGAATGCTACTTTGAGTGGCAAAATTTGACGGATGCGGATAAGGTACAAGTGGCGCGAATGAAGTTGCTGGGTAAGGCCAAGATCTTATGGTTAAATGAGGAATGTCGTCTGCTGGATGATAACGGTGACTTACTTATTGGTTGGCCAGTCATGAAGGCCAAGCTGACAGGCCAGTACGTCCCTTCGTACCATCAAACGCAGATTTTTGATGATTTGGCCACCCTTAAGCAAGGTAGTCGGTCGATCTCGGAATACATGAGTCTTCTTAAGGACATGATGGTTAGGTATGGTGTTAGAGAGATGCATGAGATCACCCTTTCTAGGTTTCGCAAGGGGTTAAACCCCAGCATCAAGGTCAAGTTGTTGCGTTATGGTCACACCGACCTGAGCACCACCTTCAATGCGGCACTAGATATCGAAAAGCATAGTGTTTTTAAGAATAAGTCACGTTCGTATCAGAAAGGAAAGTCCATCTTAGGACCTCCTCCCCCATCTACCTATAAGAATAAGGACAAATTCGGTTCCACAGACTTGAGTTCCATAGTAGTGACTGCCATGAATATAAAAAACCCAACGTGTGAGAGAGTGCCTGTAGTAAGAGTGAACAAGACGAGTGCTACTTGTTTCACTTGCTGGTTTTAAGGTCACTATGCTAGTGAGTGTCCAATAAAGCCCAAGCCCTAAGCCCTGTTAGATTCCACATGTGAGTCAGACGACCTTCTATATGAGTCTTGCAAGGATAGCAAGTCAGAAGGTGTGCCTAGTGATATGGAGGATGACTCTCATATGATGGTCATGTGGTGTATTCTAGCAACTCCTCGAGTGTTAGATGAATGGAATAGGACTAACATTTTTTCGTTGAATTTTAAGAGTGGAGAGAAATGGTGTAGGTTGATCATCGATAGCGGTAGCTGTATGAACGTCATTTCTGAAACCGCGGTAAAACGAATGTTCCTTAGTTGCTGAGCTGCACCCTCGCCCTTATAAGGTGGCATGGGTAGATAAGTCATCCCTCCCAGTGTCAAAGCGTTGTTTGGTACCCCCTTACCATCAAAGCTTATTCTGAGAAGATTTGGTGCGACGTCATCCCTCTGGATGCTTGTCACATTTTATTAGGTCGCTCATGGCTTTTTGATCATGATGTAACCCACTTTGGTCGAGCTAACACTTATGAATTTAAATTTAATTGCAAGACCATAATATTAAATCCTACACTGCCAAAGGACCCTTCGGTCCCCTCTAAGGATACGATTGTCCCGGCCAAAAATAAAGCGTTAAGTCTGATGGGTAAGAAGGAATTTGTACGTAATGCCTTTATGGATGGTGTCATATATGCGTTAGTTTGTTTTAAAGTTAAGTGAGATGCACCGTCATTGAGAGCTTACCACCGGCATTGAGGAAACTCTTAGAAGAGTTTAAGGATGTGTACCCGGATGAGCTACCATCCGATTTACCCCCCCATGCGGGACATCCAACATGCGATAGACTTCATCCCAGGTTCTTCATTGCCCAACCTTCCTCACTATCGGTTAAATCCTTCCACACATTTAGGATTACAAACCAAAATTTCTGATTTATTACAAAAGGGGTTCATCCTTCATAGCAAGAGTCCATGTGCTGTACCCGCCTTACTTGCTCCCAAGAAAGACGGCACTTGGAGGATGTGTGTATAGTAGAGCCATAAATAAAATTACTATTAAATATCGATTTCCCATCCCTCGCTTTGACAATTTATTGGATATGTTAGCCGGTGCCACGATTTCTCGAAATTGGATCTTAGGAGTGGTTACCATCAGATCCGAATTAGGGAAGGTGATGAGTGGAAGACTGCTTTTAAATCTATGGAAGGGCTCTACGAGTGGTTAGTTATGCCATTTGGGCTTTCCAATGCCCCGAGCACAATTTTCTAGGATGATGACCCACGTCTTCCAACCTTATATTGGAAAATTCATAGTAGTGTACTTTGATGACATTCTTATTTTTAGTACTTCTACGCACGATCATGAGTCACATTTGAAGATTATCCTTACTACTTTGAAATCGGATTAATTATTCATTAATCTTAAAAAGTGTACTTTTCATGTGTCGTCCGTAGAATTCCTTGGATATATTGTGAGTTCGGTGGGCATACATGTAGACTCTAATAAAGTCCAAGCCATTAACGACTGGCAAGAGCCCGCCAATATTTGGGATGTTCGGAGTTTTCACGTCCTAGCGACGTTTTATCGCCGATTTATTAGAGACTTTAGTTGTATCATGGCCCCTATTACAAAATGCATGAAAAGGGTGATTTTACTTGGACAAATTTGACCGCAAAAGCATTTCAAATAATTAAATCACGCATGTCGGAAGCTCTCCTTTTGCGATTTCCGGATTTTAATAAGGTTTTTGAGTTATCATGTGATGCGTCCGGAGTTGGTATTGGTGGTGTATTGAGTAAGGAGTGTCGTCCTATTGGTTACTTTAGTGAGAAAATCACGGGGCCTAAATTGAATTATTCTAATTATGATCGAGAGTTCTATGTGGTTATTAGGTGCCTCCAACATTGGCGACATTACTTACTTCCTAAGGAATTTGTTCTTTTATCCGATCATGAGTCTTTGCGATTTATAAATTCCAAAACTAAAATTAGTCTAAGGCATGCCAAATGGGTCTCCTATCTTCAGGAGTACACATTTATCATAAAAAACCTTAAGGGTACTCTCAACAACGTAGCAGATGCCCTGAGTCATGTATCTTTATTATTATCTACTACGCTAGAAGTTAAGGTGATTGGGTTCGATAGAATTAAGGATGAATATGTCCATTATCTGGATTTCAAAGATATCTATTTATCCACTCAAGATAACTCACCCACAACCATTTCGTCCTTTTATATCCGTGACGGTTATTTATTCAAGCATTCAAAGCTATGTATTCCATGTTCTTCCCTTAGTCATTTCATCGTTTGGGAATTGCATAGCGGTGGGTTAGGTGAACATTTTGGCCATTACAACACCATCGCATTAGTAGATGACAAGTTTTATTGGCCCGGTATTAAGTCAATGGTTAATAAAATCGTGGGAAGTTGTCGAGCGTGCTAATTAGCTAAGGGTAACAAAACAAATGCTGGACTTTATACCCCTCTTCCGATTCCTTCCATTCCCTGGGAAGACGTTATCATGGATTTTATTCTAGGCCTGTCTGTCATGTTTAGACATCATGATTCTATTTTTGTCGTAGTAGATCGGTTTTCCAAAATGGCCTATTTTATTGTGTGTAATAAAACAAACGATGCGTCACATGTTGTACAATTATATTTAAAGGAAGTAGTTGGATATCGGGGCTTTCCAAAATCTATAGTTACTTATAGAGATGTGAAATTTACGAGTTATTTTTGGAAGACATTATGGAGGATTCTGGGCACCAAACTTTTGTTTTCTTCGGCCTACCATCCATAGACGGATAGGCAAACAGAAGAGGTAAACAGAAGTTTAGGTAGTTTATTACGTTGCCTTGTTGGAGACCACAAGGGTACATGGGACCTTATCCTTCCTCATGCTAAGTTAGCGTATAATAATTCCAAAAATAGGTCCACTGGTTCGTCTCCGATTGAGATCGTGTACGGATATAAAGCACCAGTGCCACTTGACTTAATTTCGTTACCGCCATCTTATAAGTCAAGTCAATTTGCACAAGATTTTGCCTCTCATATTCATAATTTTCATAAGCACATAAATGAAATGCTAACCACACAATACGCATCGTATCAAATTCATGCTAATGTACATAAGAGGGTGTCTCACATAAAAGTTAGCGATTTAGTCATGGTACGTCTCATCCCTGAACGGTTCCCTTAGGGCACCAAAAAAAGGTTTGCGGATCGGCGAGTGGGACCTTTTCGGATCTTAAAGAAATTATGAGACAATGCATTTCTTGGGGAATTACCAACTGATTGGGGTATTTCCCCTATTTTTAATGTTTCTGATTTAACGACATATATTGCTCCGCCACTAGAATTATCTGCCCGTCCGTTTAGCTCCACTACACGTTCTAATGGGTTTGGGGTTGAGAGTGTTACTGGATCGCTCCCTCAATTGGTCTCCAATGGAGGTACGTTGAATGTTGATGATAAAGTTTCCCCCCTTTATTGCCTAATTCTTTTCCCAGGTTTTCCAAGACAAACTTTTTGCCAGACAGGATTCTCCAGGATGAAGTGCTTCCCTCTCCAGATGGTGATGTGCACCGCTACTTGATTCGATGGCACGATCATCCGGCCTCCGATGACTCGTGGCTTCTTGAAACGGAGGTGGCTTTATTGGATGATGCACTCCTACGCTGGTACCAGCGGGACAACTCATAAGTGATGAGTATTTTCGAGCAGGGGAGGATTGGTGGAGATAATGGCCCCCAACTTGCTGAAGAAGATGACGGCACGTTTGCGGAAGACCCTCCTTCATCTCCAACAAAAGACTTGCATCATCATGGTGATCGTGTAGAGCATCTCTACCGCCCGCGGCACACGACCACTTAATATTATTTAGTTTATTAATTTTATTGTTATTTGAATTTATGGTGTTATTTGCTTGATGCAATTTTTATTATTTCATTTTGGTTTGAAACTTTAGAATTATTTTGATGTTGGGATGCATGTAGCCAAAGCATGATATGTAAGCCTATATATAGGCATGTGTTATTTTGATTTAGACAACTTGAATGAGAATTGAAACCTAATTTTTCCCTCTTAAAATTTCTCCTCCTCCCTCTCTATAAGGTTCGGCCAACACCTTCCTCCTTCAAGCCGCCCACTTCCTCTCCTCTCTCTTTCTCTCCCTCTCGGCCTCCAGCCCCCTCCTTTCCAAGTTGCCGCCAACATCATCCCCCCTCCTCTCCAAGCCTTCTCCAACCTCCAACCACCACCCTCCTCTCTTGGCCTACACAATCCCCGAACCCTAAGCCGCCGCCAAGAATCCCCTCCCTTCTCCCTTGCCGCCTCCTCCACTCCACCACCTTTTCTCTCTCCAAAACAATAGCCCACGGTTTTTCTCTCCACCCCCATTCAAAAACACGACCACCTCCCTGGCCTAAAATTGACCACCCTAAGGCAAGTTCGGCCATCCCCCTACATCATAAAATCCCAACCTATTTTCTCATGATCTGTTGCATGGCCCTCAGCGAAAGCATGAAGCGACGACGGCGGTGGAACTTTCTCTCCATCCGGTGTAACTCTGGAGGAGCCGTGGACGAGCATTCTAAGTTAGATAATTGTAATCATCCTTTCTGATTTGGGTAACGAAATTTCTACTCTAGTGTGATTAACTCTTTGATATTCTAATGGTGGACATTTGTTGCTTTGATTTTCGAAGCGTTGAGTAATCGTGGTTTATTTAGATTGGTTTGTATTCACCTTAATTGATTTATTTTTCCAAAGGTTTGGCGAACCTCGTAACCTTTTGTAGTAGGGAGAGATCTACCATTTTCGGATCGTGATTTTTGGGTAGATCTCTTTTGGTACAACACCGCTCAGTCGGACCCACTATTGGTCCTTTTAGCTCGATCGGATATCGGCCTATCGCCTTTGTTCCATACCAAACGGTTTGGCTACCAGTGTGTTAGCATAAAAGTGATATAATTGCTTGGAGTGTGCGCTTCGTAAGATTTTGTGCGAGTGTTGGATTCAAACCGTAGAAAGGCGATCGTGTTTATTCTGTAGATTTCCGGTGTCAATGCATAGGCTTGCATCACTTAGTCAAGTCCATCATCTTCTTGGGGATCATAACTGCAGGATTCAGAGCTTATGGTTGAGTCGGTATGTGGGGTCCTTCTTCTGCAATCGGGAATATTCTGGGATAAGCATCTTCAATGAAGTACCTTACTCGTTCTTTCCACAAGGGAATGTTTTCTTTTGTACATACTGGTAGCTTCGTAGAAGAGATGTCTTTACTTCTGTCTATGGCTACTAGATGGAATCTCTTGATGCTAGAACAGGGATCTTATTCAAAGTGTTTACCTTATATCGAAAAAATGCCCCTCTGATACCAATTGAAAGTGTCTAGCATCTACTTAAATAACCAAAGTGGGGGGGGGGGGTTAATAGGTGATGTTTGTGTTTTTCGAGGAATAAAAATTAATTAAAAGTAACAACACAAACACCGAGATTTATAGTGGTTCCCTGAGTTGGGTACCTCCAATTTTCCACCTCGCCTATCTACCACGAAGGGCTAGATTCAGTTACTTAACCAAACTCAAATTTCCACAATCTTACAGCTCGGAGCCGCAACTCCTACAACTCGTAGACAATGCTCATACCACTCGATCCATAACCGGATATACGACTCGATCCACAAACGGATCTACCCCTCCTCGATCAACAAATGGATCTACCTCTCAATCCACAAACGGATCTACCGCTCAGAGAAAAATCTCCTACAAAAGTAAATGAATATTACAAAATAATATTACACCCAACATAGACAAGATTTGAAATCTTCAATCTGTCGTTCTTCTAGAATAGTTGATCTTAAAATTTCTTCGAGAGCATGGAAGATGAAAAAGTTGAACATTTTGAATCTTGACTTGAATCTTCGATCGACTCAATCTTGAGGAGTATAGATCTGTAGAGAGAGTAGCAATCAAGTCGTGTATGTAGAACAAGATGGATTCTGCACAGCAGAACGCCTGGGGCCGATCGGAAAGTCGCGATGCGTAAGGGAGACGAGCGGACGGATTTTTGATTTGGTAGGTTTTCTCAATTTCGAATTTTGGAGCAAGAGCGCGATAAGATTGAAAGGAAATATCCCCTATGTATTTATAGAGATGTCCTTGCCAACAGTATCAAGTGACTTTCCAAAAACCAAACTAGAAAACACTGTGCATGGCCGACCGAACCCGAACTAGATTTTTGAAAAAGTCAGAAACATGACCTAAGTAAAATTCATCGAGTATCACTAGTATACTCACCAAATGGTTCTTGGTATATGACGAATGAGACTTTGAAAAATCAGCTCAGGCTAGCAAATCACTCAACGCCAAGGCAATGACCATACTTGACAAATTCAACGAGTATCGGTTGGTATACTTGACGAATTCGTCGAGTATCGGCTAGCTCACTCGACGCACTCGATGCCTGGCCAAGTGATATATGACGAATGAGACTTACAAAAATCGAGAGAAGTTACGTCGAATGGACTCGACAAATTCGGTGTGTATCGCCTAGTATATTCGATGAATTTGGAGAGTTTTGTTAGATACATTCGACGAATTCGACGAGTATACACGATAATACTCGCCGAATTTTACTTGGCAGATTTTCCAATTCTCAAAGAATTTTCCCTAAGTACAAATGATGAATTTGACGAGTGTTGGAAGGGATATACTATGAATTCGATGAGTATCAACGAGCATACTCGACGAATTCGACGGGTAATCCTAACCATACTCGATGAATTTTTCTTATGTAAACTCCCGTCCTTCAGATTCCAGGCCTTTTTCTTTCCTTGATCCTTCTCCTGTACTTGGGATAGAAGTACACCCCAATAGAGAGAGTACATGTGAGTCAACGCATTGCCCTACACAATGAGGGATTACATTGTATATTCTTGTGTTTACTGACCAACTATAACCTGACATTGGTGTGTCCTTAGCAAAGTAAACCTGCAAGTACATAAATAAAATAGAAGCATCAAATACAATCTCAATTCATCTTAGCTTAACTGGACCACTCTTAAAATCTGGGTTATTGTGTATACAATACCCAACACCTCTCACGAAATCAATGGTGTCGAACACCACTAGTAATCCACAATCAACAATTTGAATGATTTCGAACGGTTTTCAAAGTATCTATTGTCAACCTAAATCACCTAGAGGTGGGTGAATAGGTGAGTTCTACGTCTTTTTGCGGAATAAAAATAACTAGAAAGAAAACACACAAAAACATATAGATTTATAGTGGTTCCTCGAGTTTGGTACGTCCACTATCCCGCCTCGCCTATCTACCATGAAGGCTAGATTCGACTAGTTCACTTTTATCTCTCATTCTTCAAATCTTACACCTCGAAGACTCAACTCCTATAACACGGAGACAACGCTCCTACAACTCGGAAAACTACGCTCCAACAACTTAGAGAACAACGTCTCCTACAACTCAATCCTCTAAATAAGGATCTATAACTCGGATACAAAACCTCCTATAATATCATAAAATGATTTGCAATAATAGATTAAAACTAATCTTCTTCTGATCTGAATTTTTCGGTCTTCCTTTCCTCTGATAAAGTGAAGCTTGAAAATCTTGAGGAGAAAGGAAACCTGAAATCGTTGAAGGCTTGATCTGTATAAAGGATCCACTAAATCTGAATGGAACTTGAACCTTTTGAGAATAGAGATCTAGTTGACACTTCTTGAAGAAGAACGAATCGAGCATCACGTTGATGTAGACCGAGAGAATCGCGAAGATCGTGAACGATTGCCGACAGGTTCTTTCTTGGAATGTTTTTATTTGATTGTATATGCACGATTAGGGTTGAGAATAAATTACCCTGTGTATTTATAGGAATCCTTCTTCTTCAACGGCTAAAAATCCCTTCCAAATATAGAAATTGTGGAACAATGTACATGGAGGTTGAGATTGAGTCGTGACAGAATTTGAAAATAGAAGAAATAAACCCTAAGTATAATTCGTCGAGTATCATCGAGTATATAAGGGCATACTCATCGAACTACTTTGAAACTCAACAAAAAATACTTAGACAATTCCAGTCAGATCGAACAGACAACTCAATGCCTTCATGAAGAGATACTCAACGAATTCGACGAGTATCAACTAGCTTACTTGACTAATTCGACGAGTATCAGCTAGCTTAGTCGACGGATTCGATGAGTATCAGCTAGCTTACTCGATGCAATCGATTCCTAGGCCAAGCAATATTCGACGAATATAACTTAGAGAAATCCAGAGAAGTAAATTTTTGAAGTCTCGAAAAATTCATCGCGTATCGATATATATATTCGACGAATTCGACGAGTATCGATAGATATACTCAATTAATTCAACGAGTATACAGGAAGATACTCGACGATTTTTACTTGATTGATTTCCAAAAGTTCAGAGATTATTCCCTAAGTAAATGTGACAGATTCTACGAGTGCTATTAAGAATACATGACGAATTTGACGAGTATTCTTGAGTATACTCGACAAATTCGACGAGTATTCACTACTATACTCGACGAATTTTACTTGGAGAAAATCGGTTCTTCTAAAAGAAGAAAATTGTCCTTCTTGGTAACTTCTAACATACTTGAAGTAGAAGTACACCCCAATAGAGAGATTATACGTGAGTCAACACATTGGCCAACACAATGAAGGATTAAATTGTATAGTCCTGTGTTTCAAGACCCACTACAACCTGACATTGGATTGTACTTAGCAATATTGTGCTGCAAGCACATAACTAGAAAAACATCATCAAATACAATCTACATTTATCTTACTTCAAGGGACACTTCTTCAAATCAGGGTTATTGTGGATACAATACCCAACAAGTTTTTAGTTCAAGTGATTTCTAAACCACTAGTAGGTAGCATTGAAGAAAGAAAGCAGGGATTCAATCGTGGCAGCTTCCGCAGTGTTCCTGTTGGAAGAAGTGATGGAGTGAGATGAACAATGCATGGCAAAAAGTAGGGGAAGAAAAATTTCGGCCTCATTGAGAATATAACTTAAGGTTTGGAATTATTTGGTGAGAAGAAGGGGGAAAGAAAGCCTTTAAAAACAAAAAATTCTATCGGGCATGCCCCATAGTCACGCCTGTGATTCGGGGCCATTTAATAATTAAGTAATGGATCTCGTGACTCTAGAAATGATCTAGTCAAACTATAATAGTTGCGCAACATGCCTCCATGACAAGCCCATGATTCATTGTCGTGTTCTTTAGAAATCCAAACTGGATGAATTGCCCGGGTCACGCCCGTGATTGATGAAGGTCATGATCGTGACTTTCTCGAGAAGAATTATGAAAACTAAAATCCTTAGAAGCGACACACCAAGAGGTCAAGCCTGTGGCCGGGGTATGTAAAATTAAAAATTGATGATTTTTATTTATAAAGAAAAAAAGGTCCGTGAGCTCAACCAAAGCGGCTCACGAGATTATCTTGTTTGTAACTTATCATCAAATGATGATAAAAGTTTTGCATATTAAAAGGTGGTGGAAGTTGACGCATGAATATTGATATTTTCGTATGGAAAAAGAATAAGAAAAGTGCTTTCACTAACGTCAAATATTGTTTGTGCGACAGCTAAGAAAGGGCGACCTAAGATAAAAGGCATCTCAGAATCTTCCTCTATGTTTAAGATAACAAAATCTACTGGAAGAATAGACTCGCCAATCTCAAGTGTCACATCATGAATGACCCCCTTAGGTCCCTTAGTGAAACGATTGGCAAATTTTAATGTTATATCAGTGAGGTCAGGCTCTCCTAAATCGAGTTTTTGAGCTAAACTAGAGGGAATGATGTTAAAACTTGCACCGAGATCAGATAAAGCATTCGGAAAATTAGATTCCCCTAAAGTGTATAGAATATTAAAGTTAATATTGATATTAGTAGTCCGCTTAATCAAACATGCGGAATAAGGCAATTTGGGCTTAAATTCTTGAAGAGGAGGAGGTGGTTTATAATGCGTGGTATCCACATCAAAACTTGCCTCCGATTCACCAGAAGAAGTCACTGCCAAGGCATTTGTGGGTGTCAGTGGTGGTGTTCTCTTAGTAAATTCAGTGACAATATTTAATAATTATCCTACTTGATTCTCTAAATTCTGCAAGGAGCCTTGCAAGTTTCGAACATCCACGCAATTCATAGTTATGTACCTATTAACCATCTCCTCAAAAGAAGACGTTTTAGAACTTACGAAGAAATTTTTTTCAAAGGAGCAAGAAGAACGTTAGTTGTGTTACCTTGGTTTCTCCATGATAAATTGGGGTGATTCCATCAACCGGGATGATATGTATTACTGTAATTACTTTTTTGGTTGAAAGGTTGTCGATTTGGATTAACCATGTAAACCACTTGTTCTAATTTGTTTGCCATATTCAGATTAGATTCCACGGTAGATGTAGAGGTGGAAATAGTCATTCCCTATTTTCTTGCTAAGTAAGTCAACCTGGAGAGACAAGTTAGTAAAAGTATCAATTTTGTACATCTCAACTGGTTTACTTGGGAGAGATTTAGGTGTACTCCATTGATAAGTATTCATAGCCATACCTCCTATAAGTTCCTTGGTGGCTGCGAGTGTTTTATTGTTAAGTGTTCCACCGACGGAGGAATAAATATTCTACCATATTTGATTATTAAGGTTGTTATAAGAAGGTTTGAATTTGTAACCAATCGGGGATTTGATGATGGGGACAACGGTGAAGTAATTCCTTAAATCTCACCAATTTTTCATATAACATTTCTGATTCAACTTGGGAAAAATATGAAATATCATCACGCAACTACATTAATATTTTGTGAGAAAATATTTTGGAACCTCGACCCAAGTGATGATTGAGCCTCTTGCTAGAGAACCGAACCATTATTTTGCCTTTGTGCGCAAAGTAAATGGAAAATGTCTTTGCCCTATGGAATCATCAGAAACTATGTTAATCTTAAAAATGTCACATATTTCTAATAAATTAAAAATATGTGTGTTGGGATCCTAATCCTGGTGCCCATCAAATTATACATACTGTTGTACCATTTGAATGATGATCGATTTCAATTCAAAATTATTGTTCGTAATAGCAGGTTGAATAATATTTTATTGAACGTTGTCCAAATTTTGTCGGGCATAATCAGATATAGTCCTTTGATTGGCTATATTCAGATTAGGATTTGGTTCCCCCACAAAAGAAGAAAGGGAAGAAGTAAAAGAAGAAGAATTAAGAAAATTAGAAGGAGAAGAAAAAGGTGAAGAAGGTAGATACAAAGGCAGAAAAGTGTCTCCAATGGATTCCTCAACAAAATCTTGAGAATAAAGATTTACGGACCCATAAGCATTGCCGAATGGTTCGCTCGATTTTCGAATCAAATTCAACAAAATCAAACGTATTGCCACGGGTCATACACAAATAAAAAAAAATAATAATAAAAATTATAACGAAATTCTCCCGGATTTCCCAAGGACTACTCGATGAAGGGTTCACAGGTACTAGGTGGTCTTGTGTACACGACCCTTTCTCAAGAAATTTTATTATAAAGATTTTTTAAAAAAATCAATAGAAACGAACTATGAAAAGCTTTTAAAAAAAAACAGAAGAAATATGATAAATGTAATAGAACCGTGATTTCAAATTTTCAACAAAATTCCTTGGAAACGGTGCAAAAAACATGATTGGTATTTTTGTATACTACTAAATAGTTCTAATTCTTATTAGAGCGTAACCCAATAAGGTAAGTGCATGTATCATTTGGAGTATAGAATAAAGTGTTGTATTGGACGGGTCTATTGAGAACTTGTACTCACACGAAAAAAGATATTATTTTATCTAATAAAAGAGTTGGTAAATTTGACAAACTAAGTTAAAAGGCGATTAAAATATTAAGAGGACAGCGATGAGTTTAAAGTTAGCACTTGATCTATAATCCCCTTTGATAAAATAAACTTTCCTGAAGATTAAATGGCAAGCTCTCAAAATAAACAACTTCGAACATGGAGGTTCCCAATTAATAAAAGCGCCTCTCTCAAGAATACTGTTGCGCGCTAGGGTTTGAAGAAAATAAACGCAACCGAACTAGCAACCCGATGAGGCAAGTATACCTATCGAATTGTAGCAAGGGGACACAAGTGTCGTATTGAAATCCGGGAACTGTTGGCTATGCTTACTCACACGAACGCTATTATCTTATCGACGAAAAAACTAGGGTTTTAGAAAATCTAAGTGCAAGGGAGAAAGTAAAGTTATACTAGAAAGAGAAACACCGCAATTAAGTAAAGCTATTAAGTAAAACGATTACTACGAAGGGTAGAAAATAGAAATGGAAATGCACTCGATCAAGATTCACCTCGGCTAAAGACGATTAAGAAAATGCGATAAAAATCTAAACTTAATAGGATAAAGGTCCTTGACCGTGGAGATTCCTAAAGCTTGAACACGCTTCTCTCGAAGTCGTGCCCAACTGAGTTTAGGAAGGTCCGACCGACTCTCGTCTAAATCGGAGGCCTAAAACTCGCTTTACGCGGTGAACCCCACTATTGGATTTTACTCCAATCCGCGAGATTTGGACGTCTGCCTCTCTCGAGGGGTGCGTACAACTCCCTTTACTCTTGAATGCTCACTTCATTCTTTCGGCCTCTCGGCTAGCCCAGAATGAAAGCAAAGGCGGAGAGTATATATCGAAAATATACCTCCAACCCGTGATTAATCAAGAGTAATTCAAGGCCCTAACCTAAAAAGAAAAGATTAATTAAAACATCATAACATAATCGCTCTAACCTCGGATCATCAAGATCGAGTACAAGGAGGATTAGTTAATCATTATGGAATGGAGGAAGGGGGATGAGTAGTAAAGCATAAGAAGAACACAAGCTAAACAAGAACACTTTTATTAATTAAAAGGGGCAAGCTACACTATTGAAATTGAAATTACAAGTGCATGAAATTGAAATCCTATTCTAGCCCTACAAGTAGCACTAAGCAAGAGCAAAATTACAATAAAAGCTAGAACTAACTAAGATTAAACTAGGGTTAAACAAAAATTACAAAGAGAGGGGGAGAGAGAGAGAGAGAGAAAGCATGAAAAAAACTCAAGAACCAAAGGGGCAGCACCTCCCCCTCTCAACCAAAGCTTCCTGAAATGGAGAGGGGGGTCTCAATTTATAAAAAAAATTCTCTGGTTGGTCACGCCCTCCGACACACCCTAGGGCTCTGGATTCTGGCGGGAGGGATGATTGCTTCGGTACGTCGGTGGTCATGCCCTAGGTCACGCCCGTGACAGGGGGCGTGACAGGCACGTCATGTCCAAATCATTGGTCGAAATCCATCAGTCACCGAAAAAGGAGGGTGTCACGCCCATGTCACGGGCGTGACATGGGGCGTGACAGTACTATTTGCGTGCTGTGGAGAAACGGCATTTAATGCGGCGGCAGGCTTTGCGGCAGAGGGCGACACGCCCATAGTCACGCCTGGTGACACGCCCAGGGAGGGCGTGTCAGGGGGCGTGACAGCGGTTTTGACCGTTTTTCTATCCCTTCCAGCAGGAGTCCTCGGGATCGGGTGACACGCCCTAGGTCACGCCCAGGGAGGGCGTGACAGGGGGGCGTGTCAGGTCATTTTGGACAATTTTCTGGAAACCTGCAAAAAGACAAGAAAAAGTCAGCGGCAATAATATTTACATAAAAATGATACAAATAAACTAATAATAGACATGATTTGTACACTATAAAATAGAAAATACGATAATAATTTAGGCTACAAAACATATTATCAAATTCCCCCAAGCTTATGCTTTGCTTGTCCCCAAGCAAAAATATAAAAACTAGATATTTATAAAAAGGACTAATCAAAAAGTTCTAATTATGCCTACACAAGTACTATGCGAAATTCTTAGTAGGGAAAAGGTGAAATGTAAGTCTAAACAATTATTTAGGTATGGTAAAACTTTTATAAACTTTACTCAATAAAAACAAATCATCCAAAATTTTAACGAGATTTTTTAAATGGACTTAAGCAAAGCAACGAAAATGAAAAACACGCATTGAGTTGTTACTAGATCCAAGCAACGCATTATAATTATATCAATTTAATTAACAAAAATCTAGGTTTAAATCCAAAACTAAAACTGATTTACTTTTCTTCTTTTCTTAGTTGTTAAATAAAAATCAAAAAGCGTGAATCAAAAGGACTTAAATAGGACAGAAACGTTTGGTTTAGGAAAATGATCAGGAGTGGAATTCAAAGATAAACGTGAAGGTTCTAAAATCACACTAAACCAAAGCAAAGAGTTTCAAAAACATCATAAAAATATATACACATTTTTTTCTTTTTTTCTTCGTTTTTTTTTCATTTTTTTTTCTTTTTTCAAAACAAAGGCCATAAATATTTTTATTTTCCCTTTGAATTGGCCAAACAGAAATGAACATCACTTTTGAGCATACTTTTTTTTTTCAAAAATCTTTCTCCCACAAAAATCACAAAATATCCTATCAAAATCGTCAAACTAATTTATGAAACTCAAAAAGGCTAGTGTGATTCGATAGGTTGGAAATTTTGGCTTTGGTGAAACTGAAATAAAGGGAGGAGCTATCAAATGTAATCGGAAAAAAGGCTCAAAAACGGCTAACTAGTGGTAAAAGTTTTTAGGTTGGCAGGAAAGCTCAAACGAAAACAAAAACGGCCTAAATTATTTTCACGCTTTTGAATTTATTTAAAACAAAGGTTTGAAAAATTTTCAAAAAACGAGTCCTAGTTAATAAAAGAAGATTGATGAAATTAACTTGAAAATAGAAATAATAGGTGACTTGGATCGTTCATATCTACTACGTTATTCAAAAGTTGACTTTACAAAAATTATTCAAAAACGAAAAAGAAAATAGTGGATGATGAATTTTTAAGAAAGTAAAGGAAATAAACAACAAAAAACCATAATAGAAATGCGAGTTTTAGAAAAATATTTCACCTTAACATGCTACCGTGAATTAGAAACACAGCATGGCCAACATTTTACTTGTGAAACATAATTAAAAAGGACGATTAGAAATATTATAATTAACAAAGTTTTTTATAGGAGATTTTGAGTAAAACAAAACTAAAAACTAGGGGTACTATTGAAATACCAAAATGTCTAAACTATTCAAAAACACATATATTTTTTTTAATTTAATTTTGTGAAATATTCTCTTTTTTTGGATTTTTGATTTTTTTTTTCTCTTTTTTTTTTTGGAAATTTAAGATATTCATTCATTTTTTTTTGGAAATATTTACAATATATACAAAAAGAAAATTATTTACACTAATCAAAAATGAAGGAGAAAATCCTCCCCCAAGCTTAAAACAGACATTGTCCTCAATGGCTAAAGAAGGGGATTGGAGAAGGAGAGAAAAATAAAGTACAGAATTGAAAGACAGAATTGAAATACAGGTACTTACCCGGATTTATTTGCTGCGAAAGCTGAGTGATGCCGCCCCCCGAATGTCTTCTTTGGACTTCGTGATAGATTCAGCAATGTTGGAGCAGGCGATCGCAGAAGCTTCAGCTTGTCGGAGCCGTCCGAGGCAAAAATTATAAAATAAAGAAAACAGAAAAAGATAACTTGGGTTGCCTCCCAAGAGAGCCCTTTGGTTAAAGCGTCGTTGAGCTCGACGCATCAAAAAAATAATTTTGTCCAAAAATATTGTTATCCCGAAATAAAATTGTCTTTTTTTAACAAAAATTAAGAGTTCAAAGTTAGAGTTCGTGAAGTAGAAACTTAATAATGTTTGGACTGACATCATCATCACCAGAAAAGTAGAGTTTAAGACGCTGACCATTCACTTTGAAATTACCCTTATCAGGTGAGAAATTAAAACAGTTCCATAAGGAAATACTTCTAAAACAGAAAACGGGCCAGACCAGCGAGATTTTAATTTGCCCGGAAATAAACGTAAACGAGAATTATATAAAAGGACTTGGTCGCCCGGCTTAAAGTTTTTAGGGTGCCTTAAGTGTTTATCGTGTAAACGCTTCGTCCGCTCTTTATAAAGTTTATTATTTTCATAAGCATAAGAGCGCCACTCGTCGAGTTCATTTAGTTGAAATTTTCGAAGGTCACCGACTGAGTGGGGATCGAAGTTTAAAAATTTTAAGGCCAAAAAGGCGCGGTGTTCTAACTCTACGGGCAGATGGCACGATTTTCCATAGACCAGCCGATACGGCGTACATCCGAGGGCGGTTTTGTACGCTGTTCGGTAGGCCCATAGAGCATCGTCAAGTTTGGTTGACCAGTCTTTTCTAGAAGTTGAAACAGTCTTTTCTAATATTTTTTTTATTTCTCTATTAACTACTTCGACTTGACCGTTAGTTTGGGAGTGGTAAGCAGTGGAAAGCTTATGTGTAATGCCGTATTTGGTAAGGATTTTTGAAAATTGTGCGTTACAGAAATGGGAACCCCTATCGCTAACGATTGCGCGTGGCGTATCGAATCTAGAAAATAATCTTTTTAGAAACGTGACTACAACTTGGGAGTCGTTCGTAGGAAGAGGTTGGGCCTCAGCCCATCGTGAAACATAATCAACAGCAACTAAAATATATTTGTTTCCGAAGCTAGAAGGAAGGGGGCCAACAAAATCAATTCCCCAGAGGTCGAAAATTTCGCACTCTAAGAAATAATTTTGCGGCATTTCATTTTTATTAGAGATGTTGCCCGACCGTTGGCAACTATCACACCTGCTCACAAAGGCTTGCGCGTCCTTAAACAGGCTAGGCCAGTAAAAACCCGCGCAAAGCATCTTATGAGCGGTGCGAGCAGCTTGATAGTGCCCACCTGTCGGACCTTCATGCAAATGTTTTAGAATATCAATTCCTTCATCAAAAGAAACACATCTCCTTATCACTTGATCCGCACAAATTTTGAAAAGATGTGGGTCTTCCCAAAAGTAGTTCTTCAGCTCAGAAAAGAATTTCTTCTTTTGCTGAGAGGAGAACTCCTTTGGGAGCACCCGGGCCACTAGATAGTTGGCGATGTGCGCGAACCAAGGAGAAGTGATGTAATAACTAAAAGCAGCTTCTCGTCAGGAAAATAGTCATTAAAAGATTTTTCATTTAATTTTTCTATAAAGGGGTTATCTAATCTGGATAGATGGTCGGCGGCCAAGTTCTCGGCTCCTCGCTTATCACGGATCTCTAAGTCAAACTCCTGGAGGAGTAAGACCCAACGAATCAAGCGAGGCTTGGCATCCGTTTTGGCAAGAAGGTACTTGAGGGCCGAGTGGTCCGTAAAAACAATGATTTTTGAAAGAGTAATGTAAGGGCGGAATTTATCAAACGCAAATACTACAGCTAAGAGCTCCTTCTCGGTTGTGGTGTAATTTTCTTGTGCAGATGTGAGGGTTTTACTAGCGTAATAGATGGGGTGGAAGTTCTTAGATATGCGTTGACCTAATACGGCCCCCACCGCAAAACAACTCGCATCACACATAATCTCGAAAGGAAGGTCCCACACCGGAGCTATCATAATCGGTGCGTTAATTAACTTTTCTTTAATTGATTCAAAGGCAGAAATACAAGAGTCATCAAAAATGAATGGAGCGTCTTTTTCTAAGAGATGGGTGAGGGGCTTTGTGATCTTGGAGAAGTCCTTTATAAAACGACGATAAAAACCAGCGTGGCCTAGGAAACTTCTTATAGCTTTTATGTTTGTAGGCGGCGGCAACTTCTCAATAACTTTATCTTGGCAACGTCTACCTCAATACCTTTAGCAGAAATTTTATGACCCAAAACTAACCCTTCCCTCACCATAAAATGGCATTTTTCCCAATTTAGGGCAAGGTTAGTTTCTTCGCATCGTTCTAAGACTTTTTCGAGGTTTTCTAAACATCTATCAAAGGAATCGCCGAACACAGAGAAATCGTCCATGAATACCTCCATAATGCTCTCTACGTACTTGTCAAATATTGCGAGCATACATCGCTGGAATGTAGCTGGCGCATTGCATAATCCAAACGGCATTCTTCGGTACGTGAAGGTGCCGAAGGGACAAGTAAACGTAGTTTTCTCTTGGTCCTCGGGAGAGATGGGTATTTGAAAGTACCCCGAGAGGCCATCGAGAAAACAATAAAAGCTATGGCCGGAGAGACGTTCTAAAATTTGGTCGATAAATGGTAAAGGAAAGTGGTCCTTGCGGGTGGCGTCATTTAACTTACGGTAATCTATGCACATACGCCAACCCGTCACCGTCTGCGTCGGGATTAATTCATTATTCTCATTACTAACTAAGGTTATCCCTCCCTTCTTTGGAACTACCTGAACGGGGCTAACCCACTTACTGTCCGATATAGGGTAGATAATTCCTGCGTCTAATAGTTTCATAACCTCGCCCTTAACTACTTCTTTCATATTCGGGTTTATACGGCGCTGAGGTTGGATAGAGTTACGCGAATTATCTTCCATTAAAATTTTATGGGTACAGAAAGATGGGCTTATGCCCTTGATATCAGAAATTTGCCAAGCAATAGCCCGGCGATGCTTACGTAGAACTAGAAGAAGTTTATCGTTTTGCGTATCCGTGAGGTAGGCCGAAACGATAACTGGTAACTTGGAATCTTTTTCTAAGAAAGCATACTTAAGGTGTTCGGGAAGTTCTTTAAGTTCTAGGGTAGGGGGTTCTTCATAAGAGGATTTGAGATTCTTTCTTTTTCAAAAATAATATCTTCATAAACTTTTTATAAGGAACGTAATAAGGGGTGGGGCTAGCAGCCAAGACGGCTTCTTGTAGCGATTCAGTGGGAAGAAAAGAGGAAAAACAAAAATCAGAAAAATCTTTTTCAAACTCAGAAAGACAATAAGAATATTCATCACTTCCTTGCAGTGATTCCGTTGTAAGAGAAGAGGAGCAAAAAGTAGAAAATTCTTTTTCAAAGTCGGAGAGGCAGTGTAGGAAGAATCATCACTCACGACATCTACGAAAAAACATGAGTCATCGTTCGCTAAGGTGTTCTTCATCGAAGGGGTGATAGAAAATGTGACTTCGTCGTCGCTTACTCGAAAGAAAGAGCTTACCATTGCTTACGTCAATGATGGCTCGGGAGGTGGCAAGGAAGGGTCGGCCAGGATCAGGGGAACCTCGACGTCTTCTTCGATGTCCAAAATGACAAAGTCCACCGGGAAGATGAACTTGTCGACTTTCACTAGAACGTCCTCCACTATTCCTAATGGGTACTAGACGGATCTATCGGCTAGCTGGATACTCATACGCGTGGGGTTAAGGCTACCAATCCCTAACTTTTTGACCAACGAAAAGGGCATCAGGTTTATACTCGCGCCTAAGTAGGCTAACGCGTGTTTAACAAAAAGATCACCGAAGACACACGGGATAGAGAAACTACCCGGGTCACTGATTTTCTTCGGCAAACCATTTGTTAAAACGGCGGAGTACTCGGCGTTTAGCGTGTCGTGCGAAAGATTCTCTAACTTCTTCTTGTTTGTGAGGAGGTCTTTAAGATATTTGGCGTATTTCGGCATCTGCGAAATAGCCTCGTGGAAGGGAAGATTATTGTGGATTTGTTTGAATATTTCTAAGAAGCGGGAGTACTGATCATCTTGACGTTGTCTATTAAGTTCAGAGGGGTATGGAGGAGTTGAATTATTTTTGAAGATGGGTGGTGGAGTGAGATTATTTTCTAAAATAGGGGTGATTACTTCTTCAGCAGATGGCGGGATTTTTAAAACGGGAGCGGAGCTTTGATTTTTAAAAATGGGAGCGGAGCTTTGATTTTTAAAAGCGGAAGCGGAGCTTGCCTCGGGCTCTTCACTTACCATATCGGAGACTTGCTTCCCACTCCGAAGAGTTATAGCTTTAGCTTGCTCTCTCAGGTTGGGTTCGGTATTGGAAGGAAGAGACCCTGCGGGTCGCTCAGAAATTATTTTCGCGAGCTGTCCTACCTGATTTTCTAAACTTTTTACGCTTCCGGTTAAAGTTCTTATGGTAGCGTCATTTGTGGTGATATATTTAGAAAGTAATTCCTCCAAGCTTGGAGGTTTTGGGTAATTTTGAAGAAGTGGTGGTGGTGCAGAAAAATCATTTTGCGGGGGTGGGCGCATCGCATTCGATGGATTACTCCATGAAAAGTTCGGATGATTTCTTAAAGCAGGGTTATAACTATTCAGAAAATTAAAACTAGGCGGATGAAAATTCGCAGCAGAAAAATTATTAAAAGCAGTTCTAGGCATATTATTAACATAATCTAAATGTTCTGGAGTAGGGGTTGCAGATTCCCATACCTGAGGGGCGGAGGCAGCAGTCATCTTCGTTATCTTTTTGCTTAGGATTTCTACTTGCAGAGCGAGCTGGGAGACGTTGTCCACTTCATAGATACCTGCAGGCTTGTTCGGGCGGGACCTAGGCACATTCCACTGATAAGTGTTCATGGCCATGTCCTCAAAAAGCTCAAGAGCGGCTTCCGGGGTCTTATGATTTAAAGTACCGCCAGAAGCTGCGTCTATCATTTGCTTCGTGCTTTGATTTAGCCCGTTATAAAACGTCTGCACTTGTAACCATACAGGCAGCGCGTGATGTGGGCATCGTCTTAATAATTCTTTAAATCTCTCCCAGGTTTTGTAAAGGGTTTCAGAGTCTATTTGTCCGAAGGCAGAGATGTCGTTCCTAAGTTTTGCAGTTTTAGCTGGCGGAAAATACTTCGCCAAAATTTTTTCAGTTAATTCATTCCAAGTGGTTATGCTATTTTTCGGAAGTGTGTTCAGCCACTGCTTAGCTTTAGTTCTTAGAGAGAAGGGGAAGAGTCTCAGCCTGATCGCATCATTTGTGACACCATTTATCTTGAAGGTGTCGCAAATTTCAAGAAAGATAGCTATATGTGCGTTCGGATCTTCATCTTGAAGTCCGTCAAATTGCACATATTGCTGCACCATTTGAATTATTCTAAGCTTTAGTTCGAAGTTATTATTTGCTATAGCAGGGCGGACTATACTTAATTCTGTTCCCTCGAGGTTCGGTCGTGCATAATAGGACATAGTCCTTTGTACGGCCTCATCTACGTTGGGTTCTTCCATTCTTAAAGTAGCAAATGACTCGGAGTCCTCAACCAGCACTTGGATAGTAGGACCTTGAAATCGCGATCTTCTCCGAAGAGTACGCTCAATTTCGTGGTCCAAGTCCAAAATAACCGACGGACTACCGCGGGTCATGCACTAAAAGAACAGAAAAGAAGAAGAGGGAGAGAAAAAGGATAAACTAGAAAAAAGATTAGAGAATTTTTTTTTTCTTTTTGAAATAGATTTTTTTTTATAGATTAACTCCCGAACTTCCCAAGGACTACCCCGTGAAGGGTTCGCAAGGTACTAGACAAGATAGTGGCGCTTAAAGCCCTTTGCCCTTTTCGAGAGAATTAGGTGGCGTAGAAAAATTGTGAGGTTGGTTTCTATTAAGAGCGGTGATAAAATTTTTATGATTTTTAAAATTTTAAAGAAAGAGGATGAGAAAGAGAAGAGATAAAATTAATAGGTTCGTGTTTTCAAAATATCAACGGAAGTTGGTTCCCCGGCAACGGCGCCAAAAACTTGTTGCGCGCTAGGGTTCGAAGAAAATAAACGCAACCGAACTAGCAACCCGATGAGGCAAGTATACCTATCGAATTGTAGCAAGGGGACACAAGTGTCGTATTGAAATCCGGGAACTGTTGGCTATGCTTACTCACACGAATGCTATTATCTTATCGACGGAAAAACTAGGGTTTTAGAAAATCTAAGTGCAAGGGAGAAAGTAAAGCTATACTAGAAAGAGAAACACCGCAATTAAGTAAAGCTATTAAGTAAAATGATTACTACGAAGGGTAGAAAATAGGAAATGGAAATGCACTCGATCAAGATTCACCTCGGCTAAAGACGATTAAGAAAATGCGATAAAAATCTAAACTTAATAGGATAAAGGTCCTTGACCGTGGAGGTTCCTAAAGCTTGAACACGCTTCTCTCGAAGTTGTGCCCAACTGAGTTTAGGAAGGTCCGACCGACTCTCGTCTAAATCGGAGGCCTAAAACTCGCTTTATGCGGTGAACCCCACTATTGGATTTTACTCCAATTCGGGAGATTTGGACGTCTGCCTCTCTCGAGGGGTGCGTACAACTCCCTTTACTCTTGAATGCTCACTTCATTCTTTCGGCCTCTCGGCTAGCCCAGAATGAAAGCAAAGGCGGAGAGTATATATCGAAAATATACCTCCAACCCGTGATTAATCAAGAGTAATTCAAGGCCCTAACCTAAAAAGAAAAGATTAATTAAAACATCATAACATAATCGCTCTAACCTCGGATCATCAAGATCGAGTACAATGAGGATTAGTTAATCATTATGGAATGGAGGAAGGGGGATGAGTAGTAAAGCATAAGAAGAACACAAGCTAAACAAGAACACTTTTATTAATTAAAAGGGGCAAGCTACATTATTGAAATTGAAATTACAAGTGCATGAAATTGAAATCCTATTCTAGCCCTACAAGTAGCACTAAGCAAGAGCAAAATTACAGTAAAAGCTAGAACAAACTAAGATTAAACTAGGGTTAAACAAAAATTACAAAGAGGGGGGAGAGAGAGAGAGAGAAAAAGCATGAAAAAAACTCAAGAACCAAAGGGGCAGCACCTCCCCCTCTCAACCAAAGCTTCCTGAAATGGAGAGGGGGGGTCTCAATTTATAGAAATTTTTCTCGGGTTGGTCATGCCCTCCGACACGCCCTAGGGGGGGCATGTCAGGGGGCGTGACAGTACTATGTTGACCTCGGGCTCTGGATTCTGGCGGGAGGGATGATTGCTTCGGTACGTTGGTGGTCACGCCCTAGGTCACGCCCGTGACAGGGTGGCGTGACAGGCACGTCATGTCCAAATCATTGGTCGGAAATCCGTTAGTCACCGAAAAAGGAGGGTGTCACGCCCATGTCACGGGCATGACATGGGGCGTGACAGTACTGTTTGCGTGCTGTGGAGAAACGACATTTAATGCGGCGGCAGGCTTTGCGGCAGAGGGCGACACGCCCATAGTCATGCCTGGTGACACGCCCAGGGAGGGCGTGTCAGGGGGCGTGACAGCGGTTTTGACCATTTTTCTGTCCCTTCCAGCAGGAGTCCTCGGGATCGGGTGACACGCCCTAGGTCACGCCCAGGGAGGGCGTGACAGGGGGGGCGTGTCAGGTCATTTTGGACAATTTTCTGGAAACCTGCAAAAAGACAAGAAAAGTCAGCGGCAATAATATTTACATAAAAATGATACAAATAAACTAATAATAGACATGATTTGTACACTATAAAATAGAAAATACGATAATAGTTTATGCTACAAAACGTATTATCAAATACGCTTACAACTAACATTGGATGCAATAATTTGACCCGTCGGCCTGTCGAAACACCTAATCTTGCTTTACACTGTGACCCCACTATGGTTTTTAACCCCAATCTGGAAGATTTATGACGACCACTTTCGAGGTTCACACATAACTCTCTTACCCTCGGGTGATCTTCTCATATTCACAACCTCTCAATAAACAAGAATAAGGTTCTTAAATCAAAATGCATAATCACGTTCTATTTATCCTTGAATGACGCCTTGCATTCACAACCTCTTGGTAAAAAGAGTGAGAATCTTATATTGGAAAATGAGTTTTTGAAATATGAATTCTAAGTGATAAATCGAAGAATAATTCAAAGATAATAAAAAACAAAAGCTTGCTAATTTATAAAAGACAAAGTTAAAATTCATTTCATTCCAAAGTTCATCATGATCAAATGGTAATGTAAATTTAGCTACTCATCACGATGGGGGTATTAACACACAAAAGTAGAGAAAACAATGCTTGAATTGAAAGTACTACACTAGGAAAGAAAACAAAAAAGCTACACTACAAATATAAATGAAAATTACAACTAGAACTGACAAGAATTACAAAGTTTTTTGCCTTTATATTCCCTCCTTTGCTCAAGAACTTTGTTGTTTTTTATAGAATTCTCAATAGAGGATTCACGCCCCCTGGTCACACGCGTGACCTGCGCATGTCTACCATGAAATTTCTGCCATAAAACCCTGGGAAATGCTAGGAGATAAACTGGCAAGACTCATTATCCAACAGGTTATGCCTTAGGTTACTCTCGTGACCTAGGCGTGTCATAACCGAGTCTGGAAAATTGCAGGAAATAACATGATCTATAATTAATCTGTTGGTTTGGGAAGGTCTGACGCCCTATGGTAACTCATATGACTCTGACATGTTTATTATAATGTCATATCAGCACGAACGACTCGAATGAATGCTTAGCCTTGTCCGTTGGACTGTTGGACATGCCCCCTATCACGCCCGTGATAGGGGATATAAATTTAATCTGACATGTCTTTTCTGATGCGCTGGAGTATGGGCATAGTGCTCGGAATTAGTTATGCACCATGGTCACGCACGTGACCAGGGCATGTGTAACGACCAGGTCCAGCTAGGCCAAGCAACAAGCATCGTCGGCCGACCAACAACTCTTATTTAGGCCCTTTAGACCGCCCCACAACACCCACTGGTAATAAGCCTAAACAACAAGGCTTGTAGGCCCATTGCACCCTAGCCAATCTGAGTGCCTGTTTATCAGCAGCGGAGATTTAGATGGGGTGCAATGGGCCTACCTCCCTTGATGTTTAGGCTTACTACCAGTGGTGCCGTGTGGGCGGTCTAAAGGGCCTAAACTCGGGCTGCTGGTAGGCCGGCGATGCTTGGTGCTAGGACTAGCCGGACCGTGTCGTTACAACATGTAACTTTCAACATTTGCAAAAATCTTCCAAAAGGTGTATATACATTCCTGCAGTAAGCTTTAATTTGATAATTGCAGCCAAAAATAACCTGAATTGCAAAAAGAAGTCAATTAGAGATTAATTAAAGAAAAGTTATTAAAATAAAACAATTATTGAAATAAAATTATATAAAAATAGCTCTAAAATTAGAGTTATCATTGGTCTATCTCCATGATATCCACTTCCTCTACCGCAGGGCAAAAAAAAATCTATAAATGTCCATCCAGCTAGACTTCAATGCTTGGACAAATTGTCGTCTTCTGCATTTTCCTCCCTTAGAATATGGTGTATGCAAAATGTGCATAAACTCCCTGCACACTACCTGATAAGGGCCAGATACCATTGCAGGAGTGGTTACCCTTTTCTCAAAAACTCCACTAACCTGTGATGACATGACAAAGGAGTCAGTTCTTATTTTTAAATCTCGAATGCCTATCTCCCGGGCCAAGTTTAGTCCCGCTATCAAAGCTTCATACTCAGCCTACTTATTGGTCTTGGGAAATAGAAATTTACGGCCTGCTTAATATTAATTCCATAAGGGCTGACTAAGATGATCCCTGCTCCTAATGATTTCAAGTCGGAGGCACCTTCCACAAACATCTTCCAACTCAATGGACCAGGAGCTTCTTCCTTGGAGTTATTGCTACCTGGGATGTGAAGTAGAAAGTTAGCCAAGGCTTGTGCGTTGATAATGGTCCTTATGATGTATGTCGAATTCACTGATTTCATTGGCCCACATTACCAATCGCCCTGAATGATCTGGTCACTCCAAGAATGATCTTAGGGGGTGATCCATCACAAATCAGATAGAATGAGCCTAGAAGTTTGGTCAAAGTCTTCGTGTTAAAACATTCTGGGCTAATGCCATTCTTTCTAGAACTGGGTAAAGAGTTTTTGCACTCTTCAACACATGGTTAAACATAGTGTACGTGGAATTGCTTCTTGCCCTCTTCTCGTACCAAAACCAAAATGGCATTTTTTTTAACTCCCAAGTATAAGAAAAAGGTCCTCCAATGGGCGAGGACTCTAAAGAAGAAGATTTGTAGTTAACCAACGCTTCAACTCTTTGAAGGCATGATCACATTCTTCGGTCCACTCAAACTTCTTCATTACTCAGAGTGTCTTGAAGAAAGGGGCACACTTATCTCCTGGCCGTGAGATAAAACATATGAGCCCTACCACCCTTCATGCCAACTTATGAACCTCCTTCAGACTCTTCTAGGGTTTCATTTCTAAGATTGCCTTTACATAGTCTGGATTGGGCTCCAGACCCTGAGGGGTAAGAAGATGCCCAAGAGAAATTTCCCCCTGCTTGCTCCAAAAATGCATTTAGTGGGCTTAAGACTCATGTTCAACCCTCAAAGCATGCCAAACATCTCTTCTAGATCCCACAAATGATCGTTAATATTTTGAATTTTGACGAGAAGGTCATCCATATAGATTTTTAGGTTGCGGCCCTTCTTATTTTTTAAATTCTTGTTCTAACTAAGCTTATTTTGATTTTTGTAGAAAAAAACATTTTTTTGGAAAATTTTCATTTTACACCCCCCCCCCCCCAATTCACGGGCATTTCCGGGGTGTGTAACTCGATCCTGAGGCAAAAGTCGATGCATAGAACGAATCTAGATGCGTCATGTTAGACGCCTAGTTTACACAGGCGTGAATAACGTTAACGCCCCATGTTCCACTAGCATGTCTCGAAAGTCCCGAACCGACAAGCCACAATGCCGTTTTTGCTGCCCGCAACCCATCATACGTGTCACGCCCGCAATATCGGGCGTGATTGGGCCGTGTTTGCCAACTCCAGAGCAAGATACCTTTGCTCTAGAATTTCCCATACCAAAGTCAACTAAGTATTACACCCCCCTCCCCCCCCCTATCACGGGCGTGTGAGTGGAACATGTACTTCATAAAAAAATTTCTATAAATTCCAGATAGCTCCTTGAGTCCAAAGTTAAGATTTTTGGAGAGGGGAAGTGCTGCTAGTTTCATTCCTTGCTGATTTTAAGCTTTATCTTCTTATGTCCTTAGGCTTTCTCTCTTCCATTCTCTCGTAGATTTTCATGCAAGCTTTTGAAATGGAATATTAATATCTTTACTATTTTATTAGTGGCCTTTCCTTAGCATTTTTATGCACTTGTAATTTATTTTGCAACTTGTATTTCACTTTGGCTTATTAATGAAATTTTCTTACTCCTCTTTCTCTTAATCTCTTTCTTCTTCTTTAGTTTTTCATGTAGCTTCTTGAGTTCTTGTAATCCCATTTTTTTAAATTTTTTAGTAGTTTTAACTCAGACCTCTCTCATCATTTGGTTGAAGTACAAACACAAAAAATACTTCTCTCTCTTTTACTCTTACTTTCTTTCTCTTTCTCTATTATTTAAATTTTCATGCAAATCTTTTGCTTATGTTACTCTTACCCCACCACCATGACTAACTAAACTCTAATTAGCACTTACTCGCGATGATCTAAGGTTGAGATAAAAAAAGTTATGATGCTTTAATTCTCTTTTTCTTTTTAAGTAATTACCGTAGATTTACCCTTGATTTTAAAGTAGTGAGACTATATTATCGATATATAATTTACTTAGGTTTTCATTCTTAGTTAGCCGAGAGGCTCAAAGTTTGAATCGATCACTAAAGCGTAAGAGACTTGCACGCACCCCTCAAGATAAGATGAGGTAAATCTCCTAGATTGATGTCAAATCCAATAGCGGGGTTTACCACTTAAAGCGAGGTTTAGGTATTTGATTTATAACGAGAGTTTGGTCAGATCTCCTATTTATTATCTTATGCCAAAGTAATTCAAGATTGTGTGTTAATCCTTTATCGATTGCTTAAACCCTTATCTTTATTTTTAAAATAGATCTCTTGTTAGTTAAGTAAAACAAATCAAAATTTTGTTGATAAGATACTAGTAATCTCCTTAAGTAAAAGTAATCATTACGCTCTAGGTAATAGACCTTAGTATTTTACTTAAGTATCATATACTGTATACGATATGATACAGTTGCCTTTATCGGATATATATACGAGAAAATCATTCACTTCTTTTTTAAAAACCTAAGTCTAAATCATCACACTAGCTCCATACCCACAAACACCAAGTTTTTTTTAATCTTACGAGCAAACTGGACACACCCACGTGATTTTTGTTCAATTTTGCGATCTATGCGAGTATGGAGTATATTTCATCTCCGACTTTCCGTGTATACTTTTAAACGGCATTCTCTGGTGGGGCTTAACCCTGCATCACAGGGAGGGCTCATGTTTGTGAGGCAAGCACGGAGCTTAATGTGACATCCTACTTCAACACTTTGATACCCTCCTACAAGCAGGTTATGCTCATGTAGGATTCCTCGGGCCTTTCTTGGAGGGCCTCATCACCAAGGTGTTCTTTTGGAGTGTAGAAATAAGTTTTTAATTGTCTGCTATATATGTTGGACCAATATGTTCTTGGCATGTACCTGCAGCGGGTTTGCTATCTAGAGCGACCGTCTCCTTCCAGTCATTCCTCTTCCTCTTCTTCTATAAGGAGGTGTTCATTATGGTAAGAGGAGGAGTTACCATCTTCATGACTTTTCCTTTGGAATCTGCATGCAACTTCTCTACCTCGAACTCGGCATCGGCAACCTCCACTTCATCATTATCCTTACCAGTCTCCTCGTCCAAATCCTTGTGTCTGCTATCTTCTCAAGCAACTTCTTGTATTCTATCTTTTCTGATAAAACCTGCTGAAATGGGTCTGGGTCAATCCAGACATTTGGCTTCTCTGGGGTATTTTGTATGCTCTTCGCTGCGATCTCTATGCTCTTTATCAAGAGGAACAATGTTAGGGGGCATTCATCTTACAGGATGATGGATTTTCATACATTTTTATGTGGTATTAGAAGATTAAATTGGAAGTTGGGTGTCTGATGGAAGGCTTGCATGTCATTTCTTGTCCAGATCTGGGTGTTCTTTTAAGTGTATGACTAGATGCGAGATGGTGGGGATGGGACTATCTGATTTCTTCGCGGGCTTTTTTAGAGATGACAACAATGATTGCTTGGAGGAGCAACCAGGGAATTGCAAGGGTTTTCACGGCTTATTGTAGTCCATCTTTTTTAAAGCATCAAGGTTGTAGCCCATCTCTGCAAGAAGCTCCTAGTTCATAATCATGGCGAGCAGGAAGCATTTGCAACTGTTTGGCTGTGAAAAGTGACTTGACTGGGCATAGGTGTTTGCTATTTATAGATTTTCAAAAGTATTAAACTGTGGTATGCAACCTTTGTAGTAACTAGTTTAATTTTTTAGAGCCCGCGAGGCCTGCCAAAAAAGTGTGGGGATTATGCTAATCCAAATCCTACGATAGCTAAGGCGAGATTCAAAAAGAAGAGGAAAAAACTTACAAAGCGGCCATTTCGAGAGTTTGCGAGGTCTCCAATTGGATTTTTTGGGTATTAGTAGAAATTCTGCAGTCCATTGCTTTCGTGCGATAGTGTCCGGTGTGGGCACTCTTCAGGAGACACCGGAATGTACTTTTGGCATGCAGTTCCTCACATAGCAGCTTCGTGGATCCAACATAGAGGTCTTGGTGGGCATTTATCCTGAAGCTTGTGTAGACTCGTTCCTCAAGCATTAACCTTGGTGGTACTACACATTTATGTGTGGTATCTTCTCTCAACCACTACTACCCGACTATTTGTGTGCCTCAAGCAGCTGCGCATTTAATGTTGTAGTTAATGTAGCATTAAAACCACGTCGGTTCATAAATTGTCTTAGCCTCCTACCCTCGGTTATAAATATGGATCAGGGGGCTTGGATGAGACACATAGACTTAGCCCAGAACTTGCCTACTTGCTGGTGCAGACACTAAGTCAAGTATTCTCTCTTCTTCCCCTTTGTACTCGCTCGTACTGTAACACCTCAATCTGTCACGTAGAATATAACAGAAGGTCTGGTCGGGGCCCCACGCCATATTCAACAGACAGTCAGTGGAGTTACTCATTGAAACCATTTCATTCATGCATCCTAACTCAGAGTGCATTCTAGTGAAGATAGTTATTTTAGTTATTGAACCTACATGCTAGTAATATCCACTATAAAAATAGGAATGTACAACATCATACAACATGTACTGGCTTAAAGGCCTTACAACTATTTTATTATAAAATGTGTCTTCATACATCGGCTCACAGGCCAACTGTTGGGTATTGTATCCACAATAACCCTGATTTGAAGAATGATCAAATTAAGCTAAGGTGAATTGTGACTATATTTGATAGTTTATTTTTAGTTATGTACTTGCAAGTTTATTATGCTAAGTACACACCAATGTCAGGTTACAGCGGGTCAGTAAATAGAACCCTATACAATGTAATCCTTCATTTATAAGCCATTGTGTTGACTCACGTGTAATCTTTTAATAAAGTGTACTTCTATTCCAAGTACATGAGGAGGTTCAAGGAAGAAGAAGATCACAAATTCAATAGAATAGAATTTTGCCCAAGTAAAATTCATTGAGTATCGTACAGGTTATTCGTCGAATTCGGAGTGTATCATTGTTACTCGTCGAATTCGTCGTTATTTTCTTATCTATCGTTCGTCGGTTCGTCTTATGTTTGAATTGTGAGAGATTTGGGGAAATAGTGTTAAGTTAATTCATCGAGTATCATCAAGAATACTCGTCGAATTTATCTAATGATACTCGCCGAATTTATCAAATATACACGACGATACACGCCGAATTCGTAGAATCATCTCGACGTTACTTCTTGATATTTCTTAAGGCCAATTCATCGAGTGTATCTTGTCGTTGAGAGCGTCGAGTGCATCTTGGCATTAAGAGCATCGAGTGTATCTTGGCATCAAGAGTGTTGTGTGCATGGATGGCATCGAGTCAGTCCACTGTGTCGAGAGCATTGAGTCTGCTAGACTATACTCAATGAATTCGTCAAATATACTAGTTGAAACTCGACGAATTCATCGAGTATGATTCTAGCATTGGCATTGAGTGGCTATCTAGCTTGAGCTGAATTTCTCTAAGTCAAATTCGTCGTATATCAATGACTATTCAGCGAGTATCTAGCGATACTCGACGATACTCGACGAATATGACTTAGGTCATTTTTCCGACAAATTTTTTTCTAGGCTCGGGTTGCGGCGGCCATGCACAGTAACTTTCACAAGTTTATTTTTGGAATTTCTTTTATAACCATTGCCTTTGATATTGCCTATAAATACTTAGGGTGGATTTTTCTTCAACCCAAATCTTGCAAATTGTTCTAATTTTTAAATCGAGAAACTTTCCAAAAAGAACGATTTGTCGGCCTCCTGTGCGATAAGTGAACTCTGATCGGCCGACCACAACAAAATTTGAACGATTCAATCTTCATAGACCCGTACGACTCTATTGCTATTCTCTGAAGATCTTTATTCCAACAGATCTAGTGGATTGAAGATTCAAGATTCAAGGTCTTCAAAGATTTCTATTTTTTGAGTTCTCAAAAATTTCAAGATCTACATAATCGAAGAACATTAGAGTGAAAAGTTGTAATCTTTATTATATTGTAATATTCCTTTTCATTTATAGGTGATTTTTCTCCGAGTTGTAAATCCGGTTGTGGATCGAGTTGTAGATCTATTTGTGGATCGAGTCATAGATCCGGTTGTGAATCGAGTTGTAGGAGAGGTTATTCTCTGAGTGGTTGGAGCATCATCTCCGAGTTGTAGGAGTTGCGGCTCTGAGGTGTAAGATTTATAGAAATCTAAGTTTGGTGATGTAGCAGATTCTAGCCCTTCATGGTAGATAGGCGAGGTAGGAAAGTGGTCGTACCCAACTCGGAGAACCAATATAAATCTCAGTGTTTGTGTGATTAATTTTTTAGTAATTTTTTCCTTCAAAAGACATAGAAATCACCTATTTCCCCCATCTAGGTGATTTAGGTAGACGCTAGATACTTTCAATTGGTATCAGAGGGGCATTTTGTTTGATATAAGGTTAACCTTGAACAAGATTCCCAGATCTAGCGTAAGGAGATTATGATTAGTAGCCATGGAAAGAAGCAAGGATATGTCTTCGATGAAGTTACTAGTGTGCACCAAAGATAAATTTACCATGTTGAAAGAACGAGTCGGATTCTTCATGGAAGCAGCAGATCCGATAATTTTTTAGATTGTGGAAGAAGGACCGCATATACCTACACAAGCCTCAGATCTGAACTCATCTATCACGATCCCCAAGAATATGATGGATCTCATTAATGATAAAATTGCCCTAGTATCCTTGGAAAAATGCAGAGAACATTATAGTCAGTGCAATGGACGATTTGATGTTACAAAATTTATTCCACTGCAAATCTGCAAGGTGATGTGGGACTGCCTTATAGTTTTGATTGAAGGAACAGAAGAAGTTAGAGATGATCGTTGATCATTGCTGAATCATGAGTACGAAGAGTTCAAGCAGGAACCAAATGACACCATTGTAGATAGCTTTCAGATATTCTTCAAGATTGAAACGGTCTCAGAAACTATGGCAGCACTTCACTAATGGTGAATTAAACGACAAATTCCTCATATACTTGACAAAGGAAAAGAACACTAAATTGGTAGCCATTAGGGAGTTTGGGAAGCTGCCTAAGATTGACCCTCAGAACCTATTTCAAAAGCTACTCTCCTACAAGCTTCAAATGAACACCAAAAAGAAGGAGGAGCAGAGCAGCAGTACATCAAGTAGAGAGAAGTCAGTTGCCCTAAAGGATGAAGGTTCGAGGAACTCTAAAGCCATGTAACCAGTTAGGACACGTGCCCTGGACACCCCATTAGACTCTGAGCCAAGCACATCAGGCTCTGAATAATCTGATGGGGAGTTCTCCCTATTCTCTAAGCAGTCCAAGAAACTGCTTAGCAAGAGGAGACAGATAAAGAATCAATAATCCTCCACTGACTTCAGAAAATCACGTCATGATGGTGATCGCTCCAAAAAAAGCTATAACAAGGAGGACAATAATAAATCTAAACCAAGTAAATAGTTTTACTCTGACTTTGTTTGCTACTGTTGCAATAATCCAGGACACATGATTTTTGAGTCTCCCTACAAGAAGAGGAAGGATCCAAGAGAGAGGAGAAGAGATCCTTCAAGTGTAAGAGGAAAGAGGAGAAAATCTTTATCGCTAAGAACTCCAAGAGTCTTATTAACAACGACTCTAGTGAATCTAGTTGAGAGAATGTAGGAGCTTACTTCGGGCTTATGGCTCGATCAGACGAGGGAAGTTGGAGACTCAGAGTTTCACGGGAAGGTAAACTCGCACAATATCCTCTATGAGTCAAAAATATTCAACTAATGGTCATGAAGGCTTTTCTACTAAGGAAGAAGATTCTGAATTAATGGTTCAGCATGAGAACCTTTTGAAAGCATTTGATAAATGTCGCAAGGTAGTCAAAACGCAGTTGAAAGAGATTGCCTCCCTCAAGGCAGT